>CM022754.1:18328543-18606043 GCA_012411365.1 Ameiurus melas | reverse complement strand
CTATATGTGCTGCTCAATTGCTTCATATTGGAGAACAACTTATAGAGCATCTTCTCTGGTGTTGTAGTTTTGTCTACACAGCAGGTGTACAATATTTTGATTCCCAACTAAGCTTGGTCTGTGCTTTTAAAATTCTTTACCATTACAGCAAGTCCATAAGACTGATTTTTGTTGTTGATGGCCTTTTATTGCATACCAACTGACCTTTAATGGATATGATGAAAGGAACACCAAGACACTTTATCAGCCAGCCGAACCTTCCTTGTCGTATCTCACAATTACCTTTACCTTGATAAGAAGAAGAAAAAAAAGCAATAATAGCACAAAGCTGGCTTCTGTTGAAATAGCTGCCTTCTCATTATTTGTGGCTGTGGAATAGTAATTATGTTAAATTGCTTGGTTGAAGCAATCCAGCTGATTTTGGAATTCCATGCTGCATATGTGTCATACATTTAAGTAGCTGGCCAGTGATTAAGAGGTAATTGTAGTGCTAGATACTTCCCTAGATGCAATGAAGGTTGAGGCCTCATCCATCCATCCATCTCTCTCTCTCTCTCTCTCTCTCTCTCTCTCTTCTCTTTCTCTCTCAAACACACACAATCTCTCTCTCTCTCTCTCTCTCTCTCTCTCTCTCTCTCTCTCTCTCTCTGTCTCATGCTTCTGTTATGGAGTTTCACCCCCCCACAACAGAGGCCTCATCCTGGGAAATTGAGCAATTTCTGATTGAAAACAGTGCCTGTAATTAGAGCACTCACTATTTGTAACGACTTGGCATTACATTAGCATGCAAAGCTGCCAGCCATCTAATCTGGGGAAATACGTTTGTTTCCTTAATTGCCCTCTCAGGACAAAAGTGTGGGTGGATGGAAGAAAATGCTAACATGTCTGCGCGCATGAAGAGGAAGGAAGACTTTACCAGAGAGGTTAAATGTTTAAACACACACACACACACACACACACACACACACACACACACACACACGCACACAAACACAAACACACACAGAGAGAGAAACAAGAAAAACAAAAATATTAATGCAGTGGCAAAATATTTTGTTAACTGACTTGTATTAAAGAGCTGAAGTTATAATGAGCTGGAATAAAGCAATAGCAACTTATTTATGATTACAGGCAATATCTGTGCACAGAAAGCTATGCAGTAACACTTCATACTGACAAAATGTGGTCATCTGATCAAATGGCATATGGTATAAAGGTTGTAAGGTATTTTAATTGTTAGGAAATTAGTTGGAATCAGTGATATTACATCTTAAATGTTAGTATAAGGAATAACAGCCATGGGTAAAACAATTTGCATATTATATGACAATCCAGGGTTTATTTTACTCCACTCTGCCCAGAGCATATAAAAAAGGTCTATGGGCACAGATTTAACACTGGTGACTTTATCTGCATGGCGACTGGAGACCAGTAGCTGTGTGAAATGACAATACTGTGAAATAAACAAACACAACAATACTATTACCTATGCTTATTAAGAAACACAATTTAATGCACATTCAAATCCTTTACTGCATCATTTAACCATAGATGTGGAGTGTGTCATGCATCCATAACATTCCATCACTTTCCACTTATTGTATGTTATGACTGTGCCAAATAATCTGAACCATGTTTGGTGATTTGGGACATCTTGAAAATAATTAAATTATAACCTAAACATAATTGCATGATTTGATCTACCTCTAACTACCAGTGTACATATATATATATATATATATATATATATATATATATATATATATATATATATATATATATATATATATATATATATATATATATATATATATATATATATATATATATATATATATATATATATATATATATATATATATATATATGTATATATATGTATATACACTGGTAGTTATATATATATAACTTATATATGCCTCATGTAGTATAAGTATATTATATTATGACATCTTTAATAACCTTATAACCTAAGGGCAGAAAATACGTTTTGACTTTCAGTGTCCTAAATTCACCCTATATTCGTGTTTTAGGAACATGAAATTTGTTGAGGAACATTTCACTAGGAGGTTTGGACTTTCATACGTAGGTTTTAATATAAGGAAGAAACACTAGATGCATATGTTTGTCCAATTAACAAATAAGTAAATATATAATTAAGTAATTAAATCAATCAATCAAGCTATCAATCAATCAATCAATAATCAATTATCATTTGCTAAAATGCAACTTTTAAATGGAGATCGATACTACAGAGGAGTGGGTCAACTGTAAAGCAAAACTTTTCCACGTCAGAATAATGCGTGAATTTGTTACATGTTTCAATCATTTTCTTACAGCTTGAATTAATTTTTTTTTTAAGAAATGAAAATTTTAAGCTTGTTTTAAAGACACATTTGTCTTTCGTGGACATCTGTGTGATGTTATCATTTATATATTATGTATAAAATGTTATAGTATGTAGGCCTACATTATATGTAAAGTAATATTTATATTTAAAGATAAATCTTTCAATAATCGCTTCTCTGTCCGATGAATGCCCACAAAGCTTCATTAATACTCAAACCGCTCTAAACATATTTACATTTATTGTGGGGAGATAATAACTTCATCCTTTAATTTGCTGCTAAGATGCAGAATGGGGAGTGTTTGTGCCCAATAACACAACTCAGACTCTTGGCACTGAAGTAGGTGAAAATGGAGAAGTGGGAAAGGCTACTCATTAGCGGACCCGAGCTTTGGGAGGGGATGAAGTATTTGTGTGTTACGGCTCCAAAGAACATTATATCTACAATCTTAGATCATTCAAATCTCTTAAGATTTTTTTCTGGTGTCTTTCTGGGAAAACTCCAGATACACCAGAAATACACCAAATACACCAGAGTGTTTCTCTATCAACACTATGTAGCTAAGAACCCTTAATTAACACACCTAACCCTTAATGGACCCCGAAGAACCCAGAGAATGGTTCCTGTAATGCACATGGATTTACTTTAACTTCAATGTGTCAAACTTCCTGTTTCTGTATGTTGACGTGTATAGCGAAATCTGTATTATTTACGAAAATGGCCTGATACAATGTCCTTGATAAACGAGAATGAGTTTCAGAAGAAAAGAACCAGCGCATTTTCAGCAGCATTTGATCTCTATACTGCTTTTTATAGAAGTCAGCTGCAATATGGCGTCTACGTACTTATTTAAGATATATTTTATTGAGCAGACCAAATAGCAGAAGGCATATTTGCTGTATTTATTCTTCTAAAATATGTCACGTGTAAAGCCAGTTTAATGTTTCCGTTTAATTTCAGTAATAGTTACTTTGTTATGATAAATACTTCAACAACATATGCATGTTAAACATTCGAATGAAAAGCCCGAGAAATTACAACTGTGTAACTTATACTAAACTATATTGTAACTTGTGGACACTTCTCTCAGTGGTACATAGTTTCTTGGGTTTTTATACCAACAAGCTCTTTATGTTTCTGTCTTAATAAGTTATAAATTCAGAATGGTCAGGGAAGACAAATATAGGCTATATACTACATACTATAATCATATCGTCTGTTATATCATATTTTAAAATGAAATAATATTGCTTAAACGTTATCTATAATAATTAATGCAGAGCATGTTTAAATCACGTTGCTGAAATACTTTTGCCATTCATAATTATATGCTATCGACTATTCTTATACAAGAACAAGTGTGTAAATGCACAAATGCGATGATAAACTTAGGCATACATTAGAGTAGCTGGATTTGGAGACGACATGGAGGCAAATTAGCCCATAAAGTAGCCCATCCTGGCACTTCTTCCAGTGCGACACAAAATAACTCTTTCTCCGTAAAATGTAAAGAATCAATGCTGCCAGGCTAATGAATGGGTGTAACTTCCTTAAATGTGGCACTGGAAGTTAAGGCCAAATGGCTTTGGAGAAGCCATGAATTGGGCCCGTGTGTACATTGAGGGTGTAAGTGGTCTAGCAACAAAGGCGCTTTAATCCAAGTAATTTACACAATGCAAAGGGTCGTGTTTACATGGTGTAAAGGAGGGTCTTGCTTTTGCTCCAGAGCTCAAGTAGCGCGTCCTAAGGTGAAAGGGGCCCGGTTGGGTTCACACACACACACACACACACACACACACACACACACACACACACACACACACACACACACACACACACACACACACACAGAGACCTGCGAAACAACAAAGTCTTCGTTTGGATATTACAATCGACAAGGTTTTCATAGTATTTTTTATGAATCTGTACGTAAATAATCTATGCAGATTCATATATTTTTAATGCCCAATGACTCATTTAACTCCCTAAACATTTCTCAAGACTTGCCTATATATACACACATTTAGGAAATCTTCAAATATTTCGATCAAAATGAAACACTGAATGGTTTTCCTCAAACCAACACACACTCGTA
This sequence comes from Ameiurus melas, assembly GCA_012411365.1. NCBI lineage: Eukaryota > Metazoa > Chordata > Actinopteri > Siluriformes > Ictaluridae > Ameiurus > Ameiurus melas. Next base: position 18,601,600 of record CM022754.1, on the reverse strand, counting down.
CCGTTATAAATATATACATTTAATAATAATAATAATAATAATAATAATAATAATAATAATAATAATAATAATAATAATAATAATACGAGAGAACATATTAATTATTGTATGTTTTGGAATTAATATACACGTATACACACGCTTTCTTCCTGTACAGATGATATATATATATATATATATATATATATATATATATATATATATATATATATATATATATATATATATATATATATATATATATATATATATATATATATATAATCTGTACAGGAAGAAATAAAGAAAACGAATACCTGTAACATGCAAATAAACATAATAAAATAACATGAAAAACCCCCCACATATAATCGTACAGTTCTTGACAGCTGTAACTTTAAACACAATTTACTTATAGTTCCGTCTCTTTACAGCCTTTACACAATACTCGCAGAAAAAAAAGATAGTCACGATCACTAAGACAGAAAATGTGCACATTTACCAATCTGTGAAAGAACACTGAAAAGCTGTGCATTTCTTTATTTTTCTCCATTGTCAAACTGAATAAAAAGAAGCAAAGATAATATATACAATTACAACACCTGCCATCCTGATGAACTTCCAACAGACAAGACTATTAGACATCAACACACACTTTAATAAAAACAGTAGGAAGTCTGTTGTGCAGTGGGGCAGGTTGGAGGAAACAGAAGGAAAGGGAGGATTGTCTCTGATAAAGAGAAACAGTTTCAAGTTGTAATCATTTTTAGGTAACGATCCGTATTTTGACTATGAGAGAAACAATATCTATAGATTTTAAACATTGCATATAATGTAAAAAAAAATTATCATTGTTTTAAAGGAGCGTACAGATCATATATAATTATTTTATTTGGAAACTGGGCAATCTCCGCTGTCTTAAATGTTTGTTTATTTTGTGTGTCATTCATTCATTCATTCATTTAGTCAAAACACTACGTAGTATATAAATACATAAGTAAGTAATTTATGGAATTTACTGTAGTCGATATACACAATGGAGGCATATACACACTGTCACTGCTGTGTTCTGAATTGATCAGCGGAGTGGGGATAAAACATATGGAACAAGGTCGTAATGTTTCTTTTTTGCTCACAGTACAAGATTTGCACAGTATTTGCGTATATTGTTTTCAAAATGTGCTTACAGGTGTGGATGTCACTGGCAAAAGACGTGGGAAAAAATAATTATACGTGCCCCCCCTTTAACTGGTTACATTACACGCTACATTATCTAACCATGTTACAAATATATATATATATATATTTTTTAATAGTCAAATTAGACGTTTAATGGCAGTTGATTACATGGGCAACTAATTTAACGTGCATTTCATTTCACATTGTTTCTCATAATCTATTTCTACTTCCAGCTCTACCTCTATTCTATCTTCTTTCTTTCCCTCTGTTCCTGCAACCTTCTCTATTGTACAGCAGACTTTCATTACTGTCCTTATTCATGTGCTAGTTTATAGGCAGTAGTCCAGTTAATCAGAATAGCAGGTTTATATTCAATAGCGACACCTGGTCCATCTCTGGCTTCTTTGATTGTTATCTATGGAAAATAACATTTTCATTTCGTGTTTCTTACTTAGTAGAGAAAGAAAGGAAACGCTCTGCATTGTTTGCAGAAAAAAAGGGGGGGGGGGGATTTAGACAGGTGGTTAAATTGTAACATGAAAATATGTTTTAAAAATCTGTAAAACATCAATAGTGTTAAAATAAATACTATTTCACTTATTTTCTCTGATGAAAATAAACTGCAAATTAGCTATTAATGTTTTCGCCGATAGTAATATCTTAAGTCTTACCATCGAAATGATTAATTTTCATGAGTATTGCTGTCACATTTGTCTAATTATATAAACCATTAAAAAGTGACTATGCCTAATGATACGTTAAATACTTATGTCGACTCAAATTCTACTTTCGACTGCGGATTAACTACTTGAATAGATCATTATGAAACAATTTGATTATATACTTTGAAAGATTTGAAACAAAAAATCGGATAACTGATTGGAAAAACAAATTGAAGGCAAACTGGATTTTATACATTTCAAATATAAACGAAATTTGCCTCTGTTTAAGACAAGACAAATCACTTAAACTTATAAATTCACATTAACTTATAAATTAACCGTTTTATTTCTCAAAACATGTCCACCTTTAGCGTGTCAAGAGCGGTATTATTTTTGTCGGTGTTGTTTTAATGGTGTAGGTGGTGCTCTGTAGTTTGTCTCTTTTATCCCGTGCTCATTTGGGACTGCGGTTCTAACGAAAGCACGTCACTGGGGGAAGTATATAACGTCACCTGGAGCGCAGGGTCAAGAAGAACCACCACCCCCTCTCCCCCCAGTTTATGCACTGTACCCTACACCTTCACCCTGGACATATATACTACGGCCCCTTAACGTGTTTCCAACCCTCTTTTACGGCGCCACTGCTGGTACACAGGTAAACTGCTCTGGGGAATGAGATCCAAACATACGACTCCAAAACAATTTCTCACAATGATCTTACTATTTTAACAAAATCAGACTTGGACTATCTGGTAGCCTATATAGCGATGAGCAAACTGAATAACACAACTTCAACTGATTTACATAATCATGGCACAAAATCTCTGGAGAAAGAGGGGGGATTTATGCTCCTTCCGAATTCTCTGGTACTCTTATATGAAGGTCGGTTAATGAAGATGGACCACCATCCAAAAGGAAAATACGGGCTGTACATTTTAGAAAGAAAAAGGTAATACATCTTGAGAGAAAGGTGAAAATGTGTCACATTACAAATGAAGAGAATATCACTTAAACAGCATGACGCACGATGTAGCTCTTAATTCATTTTAATAGTCATAAAATCCTAAATTATAATCCGACAAAACAACCTTAATTTCGATAACATTTTAAAGTAGGTGAACCCACTCGTTCAGATATAAAATGCTAAAAGAATTTTCGCATTGGTTTGGCCTACTAAAATAGAAACATACAAACAAACAAACAATGTTTATACTGGTACTTCAGAGAAACTGACGCATAAAATCTACGTCAGAACACTGAAAGAAAGTTTTAGAGTCACAGTCTTTTTTTTCCGGCACCTGTCTGGGATTTTTTAGACACTCAGAGAGAGAGAGAGAGAGAGAGAGAGAGAGAGAGAGAGAGAGAGAGAGAGAGAGAGAGAGAGAGAGAGAGAGAGAGAGAGAGAGAGAGAGAATATTCTCATACCCTCCAGCACTATTTTCAATTTTAATTCTCCAATTTCGAAATGGAATGTGAAAGTGTTCATTGCGGCAGTCCATGAAACCCTGGATCTGAAGACAAGAAAGTTAATTACTTCACATAACTACCCATACGCCATTTTTCAACACAAAATTTCCCGAAAAAGGTAAGATAAAACGAAGGTCAATGCAGGTCTTTCACAGGAGAAATCCGTTTCTTTGACAAATGTTCCATACTTAAACTCCGTATGTTGGTACATTGTAAGTTTTCAGAAATATATCCTATATTTGTCTAGATTGAATCAGCCATTCATAATCTGGGCAATCCAGATATTAACATACATTTGCGTATGGAACCAATTCAACGTTTTCGTGCACATTCTTAAAAAGGTTTCACTAAGCTGGAACTAGGTACTGATTTCGACCTACCCTGTCCTGTCCAAATTTTATTCCCTGAGCAGTATTATCATGTATCTTCTAAGTGCTATACAATTTCACTATGATATTGAACAACAACAACAACAACAAAAAGAATTGCAATTTTTTTTTTATAAATAGTTTAAATTGTTTGAAGAGTTGTGGGATTCTAACACAGCTTCAGCCACATTGCTTTTATGGGTTGGAGGCAGAAAATTAAAAAAGTACATAATTCACTTACCACCGCCGTCTTATGTCTGCGAAAGCCCTCATTTGTAAGGATATTGTATTTTATAATATAATATAATATAATATAATATAATATAATATAATATAATATAATATAATATAATATAATATAATATAATATAATATAATATAATATAATATAATATAATAAACAACTCTGTCATATTATATATTTATCACCACGTTTATTAAAATGGTAGAAAGAAAGCCAATCACAGCCAGCTTCATATTACTGTTTTATTTGCTTTGACAAAATGAGACGCAACCTGGTCCGTTTTCCTGAAAAAGATCTCTAAGTGGAGTGGAGTGGGACAGATTTCCCAGACAATCTAACTCACCTTTTTTTTTTTTTTTTTTTTGTAATGGAAGCTTATTACACCGCCACAGTTTACATACTGTGAAATTAACTACACTTTATTTCTCTATATCTGTTAAAGTGAAATATTCATCTTAGTGTTTAACTATTTTATTCACTTTATTTGTACTGTTTGAGGAATTGTTAGTAACTTATATATTGCAATTATTAACAGCTTGGAATGATAATTCACATACAGCCTACATCCACCATAATAGCGTTTGTTTTGGTAGTGCTTCATGTCTGTCCTGTTCTACAGCATGTTACAAAAAAAAGCCCCAAAACAACAACAACATCAACAACAATTGATTGTTGTGTAGCTGGGCTTCTTGGTAAAAGTCAAAGTCAAAAAGAAAAAAAAAGGGTCTACAATGGGACTACCTTAAACAATTAAGAACTTTTTAAGTAATTCTGAGTAGGCCTCACAGGGTTTCACGCTGCATTTCATTTTCTCATTTACAGGAACATTCACAAAACTGAGCGTGGTTAAGGTCGGGTGAGGGGCGGAGTCAACGGTTATGGCTTTACTTACCACTTTATTCATATGAAAATAACTGATCCCTTCCTCATTAGATTACACGGAAACATTATTTCGATATCTCGTTGTACCTTTAACCTAGAGGCTTTTAATGTGCCTAAAGAATGTTTATTTATTTATTTATTTATTTATTTATTTATTTATTTAGGCTACATTAGGCGATGTGCTTGTGCTTGGAATGAGAATAATGAGAATTTATGCTAAGCATATGCAAATGTCACAATATCCGGTGGTTTATTTTTTCATGGGAAATTCCGAATTTATATATAACAATTGAAGGTCAAATGATAGTCTACAGAGTTAACGGATTGAATTATTGATAGCTAACTAATATTATTGATAATAATAATAATAATAATAAAAAAGCTTTCTATAGGCCTAGTAAGCTTAGCTTTTCAACAGGTCATATACGTTCATAGGTAGACTACAGACAGCAAATCTGATCGCTAACCATCTCAAAGTGCTCCTCTCTTCAAAGTCGGATCCTGTTGAGCATTGTGACACTTTGTATGTAGGCTATGCTACTCTAAAAATCATGTGGATTTTTTAAGGCGCAAAATCAGTTATGCCGTTTATAGTAAAAAGGCAGAGGCATAAAAAGGCATAAAATAAGAACTCACCAAAAAAAATAAAATAAAATAATAATAATTCTAACCCTGAGTCTTTGAGGTTCACCACTTTACAGTGTCGTGCACAATGATAGCTAGTAGTAAGGCAAACAGTCTTTACTAAATAAATTTCCAAATAAATTAATTTTAACTGTTTAAATTTCATGATGATGAACGTGTGTTATTCTGTTAAAACTCGGAGCACTTTTGTGTGAAAATAAGCACTCTTGCAAAGAAAGGTGAAAACATTAGGCTGCTCCTTTGCTCTGTAGGCAGGTGAGTTACGCGATTTCTATTGAAGTGAAGATGTGATGTGATTCACGGAACCGGTTCCTGGTCCGAATCTGCGCGGAACAGCCTCGAGTTTGATGATGACGTCACATCTTCTTAGCACGGTCAGTAGAATCGTCTAATGAAAACAAAAAAAAAAAGAGTAGGTGCTCGGTACGTTTTATTTTATTTTATTTTATTTATTTATTTATTTTTTACAGGTAAGCTCAGCTTGTAAGGAATATTTGATGAAATACGCATATATTTTACATACCTTACAGCCATAGCCAAAGCACGAGTGACAAGACAAGTGTTAGCAAGAAGTCGGCTACTAAATTGACTTAGCGAGCAGAACTGATATTATATTATTATTATTATTATTATTATTATTATTATTATTATTATTATTATTATTATTATTATTATCCTACTAATTAATACTACTACTACTACTACTATTAATACTCATCATCATCATCATCATCATCATCATCATTTTTTATCGAGAAGTAATAGGCTAGATAACAGATTATTTGATCAAGAAGTACATCTCACTAAACTTGTCATTACAAGTTCGAATAATATCTGAAGCATTTTTGCGTTACTATGAAGCTGTACTTCTAATCCTCAAAGAATATCCTTGGTACCCGGCTTTGCTCTGGTGTAGTCATTCAAGGTCGCAACCCCGCAGGAAGTACGGGCTGCCATAGCAACGCCATGACGGCTTCTAAGTGCTTAGCATAATTCCCCTCTAATAGAAAAATAACAGCGCCAAATCCCATCCTTAGTGAACTAGCTTATTCGATGGAGGCCGACACCCCACCTGTGATTCACATAGTTGCACCACCACTGTGCAAAAGCCACTGCAAAGAGATGGAGAGAGAGAGAGAGAGAGAGAGAGAGAGAGAGAGAGGAAAGACTGGCTTTAAAAAGATGAGTGGGGGTGGGGGCCTTGCATCTGAGCAAGTCAGATCTCTCTCACTCTCTCTGTCTGTGCCGCAAACCCATCAAATGCTCCAAAAAGATGGAGATGGAAGTGGAGACATGACAACTTCTCTCCAGAAGAACAAGAAAGGCTGTGCACAAAAAAAATAGACTAATATGTAGTTTACTGTTGTATACGGTCATTTACAGAGCATTTGTATTTTATTCCAATATTATTTTGTAGGTAATTGCATGACATTCTTATACGATCAATAAATGCACTGTATATAGGCTACTATTTACAGTAGTAGCCTACTCGACATTACCTACTCTTATACCTATAGCCTACTTGGTGTACTGAACGGAAATGGTAACCTACATAGCCCAAAATCTGTAGCTATGTATATGAATAGTGTATGATTAGTCACTGGTTAGAAATCTCATAGTATTAAAACAGCACAGAAGTTCACATAGCCACGGCGCGTTAATACCGTGCTTTATTAATGCTATTGGATTACTAAACAACAATTAATAATGCACTGTAATACTTCACTTATGCATATATGTTCTGTACCTATTCCGTTTGGCTGCAGTAGCAATTTTGTACGACTGTCTAGAGCTGCTAGCTGTCCCACAGTATTTATAAAGCACTTCACGTCATATTAACACAGACGTTCAGCATTGATATTTGAGTTTTATTCTTCCACAATGTTTGTGTGTGTGTGTGTGTGTGTGTGTGGGGGGGGGGGTGATCTTGATAATGAAGTCTTTCAGACCTTACTAAGATAGATGAATTAATAAACGTGCTGGAATTAATAACAACAACAACAACAACAACAACAACAATAATAATATTTAAAAAAGGATAAATGAGAAGTTGAAAAAAGTTGCTTGGTGTGTCAATGACCTAAGATTGGCCTCTGCTATGTTACATTATCATTATCAGTTTTCCCCTCTTGCTTCTTGTGGATTTAATAATAATAATAATAATAATAATAATAATAATAATAATAATAATAATAATAATAATAATAATAATAATAATAATAATAACAATAACAATAACAACAATGTAAAAAATAATAATAATCTTTTAATATTATGAATGAAACTTTAGTAAATAATTAATTCATATAATTATAATAATGAAATAATGAATGAAAAAAAATCTATAATCTATAATTCTACATTCTATAATCAGTATTTGTATTCAGTTAGAGTGTTTCAGTATTTTTATAACAACTCATATATCTTTGCAGGTGCTTGTAATTAAATGCAGTATATGTAGTTTAATTAAATTGGCAGTAGACAGATAGTAGTCAGACCATTAGCATGTATTGAGCATATTGAGTTAGGGCACAAGTTCCCAACCCAAGTCCTGGAGTACCTCCTGTCCTACAAATTTGAGTGTTTCCATGCTCTAACACACCTGCTTCAACTCAGTAAGGCTTTTGAATCGATTGAGTCAGAAGTGTTAAAGAAGAGATAATACGAATATGTGCAGGACATGGGGTACCCAGGACCAGGGCTGGGAATCTGTGAATTTGGGGCTAGAGAGAAAAAAGTTCTTTGATTGGCCCTTTAGCCAAGAAAATGAATGCAAATTAATTAAATGATTCTTTCAAGGGAGCACAGACACGGAGTGAGTCCATCTACTGTATCCATATTTCTGTTTAGCTACATCTCACACAGTATTCAACGGCACTAATTACGCACATCAAAATAGAATGACACTCGGCCTACAGATAGATTAATGCAGATGTATGCCATTTGGGACAGATTTTCTTTCTTTAATACTTAGATAATGATTGTAAACACTGACTACTGCCATCACCTGGTAAGGCGATTTATTTCCTTTCACACACAATAGATTACGCATGCCAGTTATCACCAGTTGTCTTTGCAGTGTGCAACACAGGAGACATCAGGTCATGGAAGGTGATTGGTAGCTCTTCAATACTGGCTTGGTGTGTCAAGACAATAAGACTGGCTTCTGTCATGTGACATTATGAACAATCATTCTCAGTATTTCTTCTTGCCTCTTATGAAATCTGATTACTAAAATTACACATCATTTTTGGGCTTTTTCCCATTCCAAGATAGTGAATCAGCCATTTTTATTCTTGCTATAGGTTAGTGGAGATTTGCCAGTCTTGTGACCATGGTGTCAGAAGTATATAAGATAGTAAACTGTCTGTTACTGTGACTTGGCAGTTGCTCCACTGACTTATATTTAATCTTCCAGCATAATATCTTTTCAGTCCTCACACACTCCTAGAAACATTGAGGATAGAATGCAATATTTCCAATAATCTGTACAATCTGCTTAAAAGCAAAACAAAAGAATACACTAATAAAGATAGCACAGTCCTGAGTATTTTGATGAATGGCATCTAAGATGGATGCTGGAATGCACCCTAAACTGCTTTGAGCCTTTAAGCCTATTTTAGTATTTGGGTTGATGATAACTGTCCCGTGTTTATGCCTCTGTAGAATACTTCACAAGTTCTGTCCATCAGTGCACATAGGTATCTCATTAGTGTTAAAAAAAAGGGTTATTGTCACACAGTTTGAAGCCTTGACAGATCTTGTCTGCATTCCACAAATGCATTTTTTTTTACAGTGCTGGGCTAGATGTAAACAACATTTGTTTGTTTTAAATGGTGCTATATATTTTGCATTTCACTATAGTTTGCTGCATGAAAAATCCAAAGTCTGGACAGCAGGAAAATACAGTAATCCATTTTTTGTGAGTGTTATAAAATAGTATTTTGATGTTAAACGCACATTGTTCATTCATCTTGATTAAAATTTGACAGCCATAATGGACAAGAGTTGACAATGTAGTTATGTCTCATTCATGGAAGTATGTGTAAGCGGTGCAATGAAACCTTTTTGGTATGCATGATTGACCTGTGAAAACGCCGCCTCACCCGCTGATCACTGAAGGGAATCCCACTAAATCTCTTGCAAAATCTTCTATTTCTGAGCTTTAAACTGGGCATCTTTTCCACATCAAAGCACTGCCAACCATCCACATCTCAAGGATTCATGTCTTTAAGGAAAGAAGGGCTTGTTCTGAGAAGTGCAGGCTGCTAGTTTAATTTGCCTTGCATTCCCCTCCTCTTCCCGCCAGCGTCTGCACTGTTCAGACCTGATCTAATGCAGCATCGGCTATCTGATGAGATCACTTGGAGGTGTGGGGACTTAAAGGCAAGGAATTACTGTGCATCCTACCAGGAACCTCAAAAGAGTTGTATTAAAATGTGCTTAATATGCCAGGCAGGGCTTTCAAAGTAGTGTGCACGTTCTAGCCCTGGCAAATTCAAAGGGCAGTGCTCAGTAAGGAGAATCTGGCTCCCATTAATTTAATGAGTCTAGAGTATTAGTACGCCAAAGCAGACCATGAAGTCTCCTTTTTACAAACCAAGTGATCCACTATCTAGCAGTGACAAACGTGAGCAGAGGCAGAGATGCAAATTTCCATCAGTCTGAAACTCTTTACATTGGTCAGAATGGATAGAGCTTACATAGAAGGAAAATATCTTTATTGACCACGAAATATTTTCATGTACTTTGCCCAAACCCAGACCTGTTGTTGTTGTTTTGCTAAGGCATTAGAAAACATGAGCCAACATCATCAGCTTATGACAGGAGATGGGAGACATACTTTTGCATAATTTGACACCCTCTTGGTTGAAAGCTGGGAACACTCTGGTCATAGAGATGGAGCTGTGAATCACAGCAGTGTCTGCTAGCCACACTGCAACTGGCCTGTGTTAGCTCAGCTTCAGTGCATCTGCCATGTACAGCCGAAAAGAGCTTGCAGAAGTGACAGCCATCTCTATTATGAACTGAAATACCTGAGAACTAAGGCTAGCCCATCCTGACTTTTGATGTGTATCTGACAGTCACCTGCAAAAGATTACTGCCTCTGAGCAGTGTGGCGGGGTCCTTGAACCAGGAAGTGGCAGCTGCTGGAGTTAATTAAAGGCACAGTAATGGAGCCTCACTCAGAGCAAGATCAAACGTCTCCAAGCATGGCAGTCTGCAAACCCATCTCAGGGGTGTTTGGACCTGATGTGACCAAGAGCAGGCGCATGCTGGGCACTACGCCTAACCCTTGGACCATGCTTGAACTATAGTAGGATAGAAGCCTGGTGGGGAGCAGACAAGGCCAGGCTCACCTGTGCCTGGGTGTGTGCTCTCTGGGCTGTGGCAGTGTGTAGGCATCTGTGTTTGCACACAGACTCTGACCTAGAGAGCAATGAGACAGAGAAGAAGGGGTGAGAGGTCAGAAGGAGAGGGCAGGAGAGGAGATCACACATGGAGTGCATTTACTAAACAGTGTCTGAAGGCAACATGCATTCTCAACCATTGTGGCTTCTCATGAAAACATAACATAGTTGCACAGCATTTATTCGCACATAAAAAAAAAGCAAAGCAAAGAAAACATAGCATATACTCCTACTAAACACCGGTTAATGAGGTGTAATGCTTAATATAGCATTTTAGCAATTAGCTTCACATTAAATCTTTTAAATTTGAAGAAACGAAAAAAAAAAATATTACAATTGTGTGGTGATGCAAAGGTATATTATTGTTCTCTTGTGTACTGTGAGACATTCAGCTTTGGAACTCCTAGTTATCATGATGTCTTTTAATGTGTCTATCCATCATTGTAATCGCTACACTTTTTGTCAAGGGAAATGTATGGAGTTGGAGCAGTTATGTAGTTATACAACACCCTCACATTACACTGCTAGGAAGACTTACAAATCAAATGTTTAGTAAAACAGAATTCATGCAGTGATGTGAATACTGACATTCTTTGCAGCTTTCTCGACTTCAGCAGCTTCACTGTTGTCAAAAGATTCTGAATGCTTTTCCCCAGATTTTGTTTCCCCACATTTTAATGCCTTTGAGTTCAATTGCCTATGTTGCCAATTGCCAATGGATTTAAAATGAAACAATCAAGATGTGATTGAAGTGAAGACTTTTCAGCTTGCATTCAAGGGGTTTAACAAAAACATTGCATTAACAGTTTAGGAATTGTAGCCATTTTTTTTACATAGTTCCTTAAAAGTAATTAGCTAATTGACTGATAAGCAGTTTCATGGCCAGGTGTGGCCTGTTTCCTCGTAATTTCATGATAAATTAAGGAGATTAAAGGTCTGTATTTGATTCCAAGCACTGAATTTGCATTTGGTATTGGTTCATGGGAACTCTTAATATACAGTCCAAAGAGGTGTTGATTCATGTGAAGAAGGCCGTCATTAGGTTGAAAAAAACCCCAAAAAACAGACCTATCAAAGAGACAGCAGAAACATTAGCCATGGGCAAATATACAATTTGGTACATTCTTAAAAAGAAGGCATGCACTGGCGAGCACAATACCACCTAATGTTCTGGAAGACAATGGAAGACAACTAAAGTGGATAAATGGAGATTGCCTTGTTGAAGAAAAAACCCTTCACAACATCTAGAGGAGGTAGGTGTAGGTATGACTGTCAAAGTCTTCAATCAAGAGACACCTTAATTGATGCAAATACAGATGTTTACATCTAGATGCAAACAGCTGAACACTCAAGAACAGAAAGGCCAGATTAGACTAAAAAACCTCTTCCAATTCAATTTGTAAGATTAACTTGTATCAGAATGATGGGAAGAGAAGAGTATGGAGAAGGAAAGCATACCACATCATCTGTGAAACAGGTTGAAGCAATTTTATGGCATGAAGCGCATAGAGCTACACTTTCTGCTCAGATTCAATTAAATATTGCAAAACGGATAGTACAGCGCTTCACATTACAGATGGATAATGACCCAAAAACATAGCACGAAAGCAACCCAAAGGCTTCTTAAGGAAAATAACTTAAATGTTCTTAAACGTCCGATGACCTCAACCCAATTGGGAATGCTTTTCACTTACTGAATACAAATCTGAAGGCTGAAAGTCCCACAAACAAGCAGCAACTAAAGGCGGCTTCAGTAAAAGCCTGGCAAAGCAGCTCAAGGGAGACAACTCAGGATTTGTTGATATTCAATTGTTCCAGATTTCAGGTAGTTATTGACTGCAAAGGAATTGCATCCAAGTATTAAAAAGAATCCTAATATTTAATATTTATAGTTTGTCCAATTATTTTTGAGACTGTGATAATGGAAGGACTCGGTAAAAAAATGGCTGTAATTCCTAAACGATTAATGCAATATTTTATAACCCCTTGAATTAACGCTGAAAATCTGCACTTCAATCACAACTTGATGTGATTGTGGTGGTGTACAGAGACAACATGACACTTATGGAACTGATTGTGTGTTTGCATGTTTGCCTTGCACCTTTGGGGCTGGGGATTCAAAATCCACCTCAGCCTTGCACGCGGATGTTCTCCCTTTGCTGTGGAGGTTTCCTCCAGGGACTCTTCTCCCAGTTGTTTCTTCCCCCAGTTGTAGGCTGATTGGCATGCATTGTAATATGTTGTAGGCTGATTAGCATTTCTAAATTGTCTGTAGTGTGTGAATGTGTGTGTGATTATGTCCTGCGATGGGTTGGCACCCAGGCAGGCAACTGTGCCTTGTGCCCCGGGTTCCCTGGGATATTCATCAGGCCCCTCGTTGTATATGCTTCTATCACTGCATATCCTGTTTTAGTTTGAAGTTGGTTTGATTAAAATGCATGAATAAATGTAAATGTTAGCCTATGAGGATATAGCAACTGTACATTTGGCAGAAGAGATGTACGATGCTGTAGTGCAACCGATTATTGTGTGGGTGGTGGCTCTTTGTGCTAACTTGCCTCATGTACAATGGACTGTCTGGCCAAGGGTCTGCCACACTGCCTGATAGCTCAGTATGCCCCATGCCCCACTGAGAATCTTATAGCAGTTGGCATATGTGTCACCTGAAGCAGAAAAGTTGAAGTTCAAACAACAACACGTGCCAGAGATAGTCATGTCAACATTTTACTTACCATAATAGTCTACATGCCACCTAGTAGTACTAGAATATATAAATTATATACTGTATTTTAGAAATATTTCGCAAAACAGAAGCAAAACAGCTAATACAATTTGTTCCAGATTGGAAGACCTTGCTGAGCTTGTGTTTGCCTGAGAGAGAATAGCATGTAGACTGGATTTCAGGCCTTAATGGTATTCTGCCACCCTGCCTGTGTAGTTTCAGAAAGGGGTGCAGACATGTTTGTGGCAGGCCCAGGCAGCTTTGTGGCGTCCCGCTCAGTGGCAGGTTGTGTGGGACCCCGCGTCGTTCTCTTACAGCAGGCCGTCATGTAGCCCAATCTCGTTAGACCGATTTGTTTGCCAGCCTCCGCATGAGCAGGCCTTTCCAAAGTGTGTCATCAGCAGATGTCTTTATAAAGGAGACCAGTGCATTGCGGAGGCTGCTTTGGCGATTTTGGCTTGTTTTTCTTTTTTATTAATTCTTAGTTAAGCAGGCCCAACAGCCATTTCAATTTGTTATAATGTGTCCCATTGCCTCAGCGGGGTAGACCTGCCTGGATTTTCACCAAGCTATTGATGCACAAACAATTCATTAAGATCCTTGTGATAGTTGACACTGACATTCTTATATTGTGTAGTTGTCTAATCCGTATACAGTCTGGCGATGACTAATTTAACCATAAGGAAAAAAAAATCTAATGTTAAGAGCAATATATTAATGGTTTGCACTCTGATCTTTGTATATCAGGCATACATGCATCAGATACATTTAGATTAATGTATGAAAAGAAAGAGCTGCATCCTGAGTAATAATAATTTAAGTGATGCAGTTTTATTTGTATAGTGCTGTGGACATTGTTCCAAAGCAGCTTTACAGAAATATATACATTCAGGAAATACATTTTAAATCTATGAATTTAAATATGATGTGTTATAGTGCTGAACAATGTCTGTCGAAATAGATATTGACAATTAATTCAATCGCCCCACATGCTTTCAGCATACCATTGATGTACTTGTTAATCCTGTACAACAGAAAGTGTGGTATAATTGTACATATTATCAAACTATCGATGCTAAATATACATACATGCATATACACACATACACACACACACACACACACACACACACACGCACACACACACATAATATATATATAATATATTTGGAAAAAAACAACAACATTATAATCTCTGCTCTCACAGAATTTGTGGAAAATTCACTTCTGTGGATTGAAGCACATTAATTTGCGATGCCCTGGCACAGAAGCAAATGTTTGCTACAGACCTCAGTGACAGTGTCAGGGCTCAACTGAGAGGTCAATGCACCGGGTCATTTAAAGTTTCAATGTTTTCAACCTTTACTCGACATTCTCCAAAGGAATAATTAATAGACTGATAGGGAAGCAATAGGCATATTTTTAAGCAATGTTTTCTCTTTTTCTATATTTATCAAAGCTTCAGCAATAGTTCAACATGTGTAAAAAACACAAGAATCTGATGCAACAGAAACACTTATGTTTTTCCAAGCTCAATTGCAGCACTTCCTGTTGCTTAGCAGAAATGCCATAAAGATTAAAAAAAAAAATCTTTTAAAAAGTTTTTAAATCTCAAGGCTTGCTTGAACCAAATCCTCAGGAAGCAAATATCAACAAATTTATTATTCTATAAATGATAGAAAAAAAAATTAGTTGGGAATCTGACCTGGAATGGAATGTACCATCATAGCATGCACATTTTCATCTAGAGATGAAAACAAATATTTACTCTATATAGTGACCTCCACTAATATTGGCACCCTTAGTAAATATAAGCAAAGAAAGGCTGTGAGAAATTGTCTTTATTGTTTACTTTTTTTGTGTGAAATATAGGTGTGCAACAATTAGTGGCACCCTTTTAGTCAGTACTTTGTGCTACCTCCATTTGCCAAGATAACAGCTCTGAGTCTTCTTCTATAAAGCCTGATGAGGTTGGAGAATACAT
Source organism: Ameiurus melas (assembly GCA_012411365.1). NCBI lineage: Eukaryota > Metazoa > Chordata > Actinopteri > Siluriformes > Ictaluridae > Ameiurus > Ameiurus melas. The sequence continues at coordinate 18,586,057 of CM022754.1, read as the reverse complement.
GGCAAGGGATCTGAGACCATTCCTCCATACAGAATCTCTCCAGATCCTTCAAATTTCGAAGTCCACACTGATGGACTCTCCTCTTCAGTTCACCCAGGTTTTCTTTGTGTTTCAAATCAGTGGACTGGGATGGTCATGGCAGGACCTTGATTTTGTGGTCAGTAAACCATTTTTTTTTGTTGTTGATTTTGATGTATTTTTTGGATCATTGTCAATTTTTGATCATTGAATATTTTTAAACAAAAGATCAAAAGGTTAAACAATAAAGACACTTTTTCACAGGCTTCTTTGCTCATATTTACCAAGGGTGGCAATATTAGTGGAGGGCACTGTAAATGCTAATGAAATATTATAACAAATCTGGCAGATGTTTCCCCAGTGAAATAAGAGCCGGGCTACCACTTCAACTACATGATGAAGGAAAAATGATAGCAGAAAAAAAGCAAAAAAAAAACAAAACCCCAAAACACATAAAAAATCGTTTCGTGATGGATGTGCTTTCACAGTTCTACTGAACCACCCTGATGTAGCACTTTGCATGGCACTTCCGTCATATGGCCCAGTGGCTTCCCTTGATATTTATTATAATTATGTCATGCACATTACTGTAGGCTGAGGCCAAACCCTCTTTTTTTTTACGAGGCCTCACAGGTAGGGGCCATGTATTTGATATCATTGTCATGGACTTCCATTGCTCATTCGATGTTAATCTTGCATTAATGTGCACAAGCCACAGTACTGACCCTAACCCCCACCATCCTTGTTTGTTTTAACTGCTGCTTCATTATTAGAAGGCTAATAGCTTTATAGCGCCTCCTGCTGCTCTCTCTGGAGGAAATGTGGGTGTTTTCAGAATTTCGTTTTCTGATTAAAAAGCCATAAGAATGGCTGGTCTCATCACGTTTTGGATTTTGGTAATTTGGTATTATTTTATTTACCAAAATCAGCTGTGGTCAGTTCACTCCATGATATTTAATTGAATATTTTGCAATAATTTGCACAGATTTTTTTCATGTTTTCTTGTATGCCATGAGATTTTGTCAGGAATTTGCTGATCAATTTCACAGTGGAATTTTTGTACATACTTTCGCAATTTAAAAACACACAAGACCCCTTGACAACAGTTACAAAAACGTTCCTTTTTGGGTAAGGAATCTCAGATAATAAGATATGGTCATTTATCTATGGGATGGAAAATCATTTTATTATAAACTACAGACCAAATGTTTGATAGCAATATTAACTTAAAAAAAAATACACATACAGTAATATGTGCCTTTACACAAAAGATTCTTAACAAAAGAATACCACTTGTTAAGATTTTGCATTTAGAATTATATTACATCTATCTGCTCATTACTTTCGCATGCTCTTGAAGATTTGAGTAAAATAGTTTCTTTAGTAAAACCATGTCATTAAACAACATTTGGTTGTTCAAAAACAAATTGAAACAATACAAATAACTTGCTTGATTCCATACTTTTAATTCAAATCAACATAGTAGGGATTTATCAGGTATTTTGTTAATGAAGTCATGATTTTGAACTTGATTTTGAGTCTTCACTTCTGGCATACGTGAAATCACCTGTACTCATTGCAGGTTCAACAAATTTTGTGTGAAATCAGGTGGATATTGTAGGGCAGCTTGTCTGAGCAGAGTGGCAGATTCAGGCATGCGTGATTTCTAATGAAGACACTTCCTGGTAGGACCCCATCACCCTGACAACAAGATGTCACCATAAACAAGCTGCAGGATGTTGGCAGGCCACTTCCTGGTTATATAATGATGACCTGTTTTCTGCAAAGGCCAGGTCATAGGTTTCAATCAGAGAATTTGAACAAATTGAAGTGATAGATGAGAAAAGTAAAAACAAAAAAATTATATGTATATTCTTTAACACAGATTAAATAGAAATAACCAATTTTTTGTATGTTTACCCCTTTAGCTTTATTATCTTTGCTTCTTAGCATACATAATTAATGCATCTGGTGGTCTGTGCTTTTTCCTAAACACACAACCTTTTATGGAAAGCAACAGTCCTTACAGTGCAACTGCAAATGGACCCAAATATCAGCAGCTCTCACATATCTGTTGATTTAACTTCTCCTCTGCTCAGCTTGTTCACATCCCAACAGGTCACCTATTGGACACAGACTGCTCGATATAAACAGACAATGAAAATGTGTTTAGGACAAATCTAAAAGAAGCATCATGGTGTCTGATGTGAGGATATATGGAAACGGAATCAAAATGGTTGAATAGTCGATTCCTCTTCCAACACATGCAACCCCTGGTTTACATTACGGCATGAGAAAAAGGAGTACCTGCTTTTATCATCATAGTGGACTGAGGTCTTACTATCAGTGTGTTAGGTAGATTAATATTTACTTTGTGTGTGTTTTGATAAAGTCAGATTAGCTCTCCTTATTTGCATCAACATCGAGCCTTTTGTATGGAGATGTGGCTTACAGTACCTTTACCCACGTTTTTTTTTCTTTGCCTAATTTTTGTATTTGTTTTAAATTAGGCAAGGTAAATTAGACTAAATTAGACTTTATTTAAATGAGACCTTTAGTATTTGCATTGTTGTATTGTACTGTATCCTTTGTATCCTTTTAGAGTTCTACATTCACTGTAAACATATCTAAAATAATAATAATCAAATATTGGTAAAATCATCTTTCTGTAAATGTACTGTATTACAAACATATCACTGTTGGATGGAACATGATTATAATAATTTTTGTCTTTAATATAAATATTAATATAGTTTGTATAAGCTATAAACTCCCTCTTATTTGTACTCCAACTCAATTCCTAATGAAATCCGGTTGTTAAATGCCATACACTGTAGTATACATTAATTCAATATGTCTAATTCTGTACATAAAAGAAATAAATAAATAAAATAAAAATAATAATTATGGATGATTTTCTCTCTTTTTTCAGTTAACCTAACAGATTTTTGGATGTTTGTATAAAAAGGGATTTTTAATATTAAATAATATAACGTACAAATTAAAGTTTATGCATGTAGTCTTTATCCTAATATATACACAACAAATATGTAGAAACATTTGGAGAATGAAGTGATGATATTAAATTAAACTACAACAGGATTTCCAGTTTCTATGAATTAGTATAACGTATGGAAACTTTTACAAGCCCAAAACCTGCCAACATATCTCCTGTGCAGCAATGATAATAATAATGAATTAGGAAAATCTAATAAGTCAATAAATTTGTTAGCAAATATAATAAGTTAGAAAAAAGAACTACATACATCCTCATATATATATATATATGAGAGGATATATGTAGTTCTTTTTTTATAATTATAATAATATATATATAATGTGTATATGTATATGTGTGTGTGTGTGTGTGTGTATATATGTGTATACATTTTACTTCTCAAGCAATATTTTAATTTTGGTTATAAATTCAAAATGTTACATCATTGTTTTAAAAAGAGAAGTTTTGTTCTTGTAAAAACCATGTTACCATTAATAATTTATATTGCAAAGAAATACATTTTTGTCAAATTTTGATCTTAACAATAGAACTATTGATCACAGAGAACAAATAGCTTATGAACATTTGCTATGATAAGTTTTGGCTTATGATAATTCCACCCTCATTTGTTGCTGATGTTCTTGCTCAATTTTTATTCTTTCTGAAGATTTCTGTGGATCAAAAGCTATCGAATCCTTAGCTGTTTCATTTTGAGAGATCACTGAAAGAAGTTGTACATTCCAAGAGCATTCTTTAGTTTTTTATGAAGAGTAGTCATGCCTGACATAAGCTGATTCATAAATGAAATAAAGCATAAAGCAATTGAGAAAGGCTGATTATACTGCTCTCACGTTCAGAGGTCACTGTGAGTGAGAGTAGAGAAGCAGAGAATGGCGAATGAAAGTGTACCATCTGTTTTTACATGTTTCCTATTACTGGGGACATCAAAATCTCTTTGCTTGTTTTTTCCTATTCACAAAGTTATATAACCCATTGAAACATGTAGTTTTATTAGTATAGCAGCACACTAATCAGTGCTAAAAAAACTAACTGATCAAGAAAATGATTCATACATTTTATGAAGTGTTGTACTTTTATTTTTATATGAAAAAATGACATGGAACCAGGCTTATGACAAAGAGGGAATGCAAGTTACAGAATTCCATATCATGTTAATAGACCATTTGTAGTCGTGTGTGAAAAGCTAAAAGTGAGTATTATCTCTGCTGGAGTTTCTGTCTGTCTTGTCATGTTCTCCAAACCTGAGAGCACTGTGAAAAGTGCTGGAGAGAAAGTCACTGTTCCTACTCTTTTCATTTCCAATTACACCTGACTGTCACACGATTTCCCAAAGTTAATGAGGGAGGATATACAGCTCTCAACTTCCCCTGAATACTATTAAAGCTTTCAAGAACAAAGACTGAAATATGCTTTTATGTGAAGCGTCCATATCTTGCAAACAAATACACATTAATAAATGGCTACAGATGTTGGCTAATGTTGTCCTGTCTATACATTTGTTTGGCTTAATTTGTGAAAGATTGATGCTAATGAAAAGCACGAAACATCTGTAATAGAGAGATAGAGTGTAAACATCTGATGATTACAGGTGAAAGCTACTTACATGCTGACATCTTTTTTGCGTCTCCGACTGCAAATATGGTTTGAGCATGTCTCTGAAAACAAGAAAACATAAACAATAGAAACTTTGCATAGCCAACTTGTTGAGCCTTTCTGATTTCCAGTTCGAAAATCTGTCTTGCTAATAGGTTGCATCCTTACGTCACTAAAACCTAAATCCTTCAGCTCAACATAAACGTGATCCAAAAATGCGGGTGAAATAACATGAACTATGTGAAATAACATTTGAACTGTTAAATAAAGCAATAGTAGACGCACTATTATATCCACCTACAATTCATAAAATGTTCCCTGCTTTAAACCTCATAATTAGTAGGAGATGCACTATAATCCATTTCATATGCACAAATATAAGCCATGTTCACGTATATGCAAACAAGTGTAATTGTTTCACTCTGTCTTAATATGCATATATTCCAATCCAGCAAACTTGTGATTGTCCAAATATGACAAAATGTTTAGTCTGGAAATACAGCCTGAGACATACATGTTTTTATAGCTTTCTTTTTGGATTTCCAAAAATCATAATGTAATACACTTTGCATATGAGTGATGTCTGTGCCACTGCCTACGTGCCTCATTTGCTTTAAATTGTTTTAGACACATTTGAGCAACAGTCCGTCCCCCTGTTTCCTTTTTACTCACTTTTACACACAGGCAGACACATACAAGCATACTCCCATGTCAAAGCACACAACATGGGCTTAATACAAGCGTTAGTGAAGAAACACCTGCTCCCCCACATGTCCAAGTGCAACTGGGAGAAACTACACTAACCAGACACAAACCTGTAAATTCAGAATGAAACTGATACATTATTCCAAAATCAAATTTCACCGTTGATTTATGGATAGATATGATAGATAGGCTTAGCATCCTGTTTTATAGCCTTTCAACAAAGTAATGCCTTTTTTTTGTAACAGCCTCTGCTGTTTGAAAGCAGAGTTTACTTGATTTTTTTTTTCTAATGAAAGACTTAAAATCATTTTCAAATCCCTTTGAAAATGTTTCACATTTTTAATTAATTGTAGATCAGCCAAATTGCATAGCCATAACGTCTTCATAACTAGAATATATGAAAGCCAATCAGTTCATTTTTTTATTCATTTTTCTTGAGGAGGTTGGCTAAATCTGAAGATTCATGATGATAATAGAACAGCAAATTTATATGGCCACACAATTTTTAAAAGGATTTTTGACTATACTATACAAATATTCGCCCCATTTTTATGTCTTCCTTAGTAGATAGTAGTACATTATAAGAGTGGTACACTCTTGCAACCTCATCAGTAATGCACAGGAACAGATCTGATATGGAAAGCCTGTCATCCTTGGTGGAAATGTAGGTGTCTGTTTCTCACAGACAGACCGATATACACACACACACACACACACACACACCAGCTAAACAGACACACAGACACCCAGACACACTTGCTCAGCTGCCCAGCTTGACCCAGCTTCACCAACCTGCTTAGCCAGGCCTGACATAATGACTCAAATACACAGCATTTTATTTAAGAACTACATCACACACACCAGCACTCACCTTGACCATGCGTTGTCATGTACTCTCCATATATGTTCTCACTTTATTTTGAGTTACAGCATCCATTATTATTGCTACTGGCTTTCAATAAAAAACAACAACAACAACAAAAAAAAAAAACCCCAGATTGTGTTTATTTAATCCCATTGCAATTTGTGAAAACCTGGTCGAAGTTGCAGCACCGAATCCCTTTGATATGGCAAATAAGGCACCAATCTGAATACTATAAACCTACTCAGGCTGAGCCAGCACCGGTGGGGAACGGCATGGGAGTGGCAGGCGATTCTCCACTGGCTTTTTTGGGGCAGGATTAGGGATTGAGATGTACAATTGAGAGAGTAAATTTACACTTTTTATTCCCACTTTTAGGAGGTCTTTCTGCCTGCTGCTTGGATTGGGCACATTTTTTCCCCAATCAAATACCATTCCAAAATCATATTAAAATTTTTATCACAGACTATTATTATCGACTTATGCTGGTAATAATCAGACAGTTTGCTTTAAAAAATGAAGTAATTTGAGGCTGTGTCCTTTCTTGCTTTTATGCTTTTCACAAAGAAATAGCGGAAGGAGGGAGGAAAAAAGCAGAGGATACATTGAAAAGTCATCATTCACCAAAGCTCCATGCACAGAGAGAGCAGTGTGCCCCCTTCTGGCTCTTCTTTTTTCTCTTCCCTTTCTACTCACCCCACCCTTGTCTGGAGATGTCTTTTGATTTTTGTGCTTTTTTATCTGCAAAAGCATAGGCACTTACAAATGGCAAGAACGATTTTGCCAGCTGATATGGAGAGAGCAAGAAAAATGAAACCAATAAGACATTAGACAAAAGCGAGGTTCTAATAAACACTGTGTATGCTTGGTGTCACTGACATGATCCCCACTCCCCTAAAGCCCAATATCCTCCCCAGTATCGTCTGTGTTGCATTGTGATCTGTGAGATCTTCCTTTGAAAAGCTGTGGTGTAGTGGCAGTGCAATTCAAGAGGCCATCTCAATATTGATATGGTCCTCTAATCTGCCAGCTGAATGGAAATGAAGATGTTCCTCAAAGGAGTTGTTTGATCTTGCCCAAATCTGGAAAAGGAATTCATACATAGTTTATGTGTGGACAGTCATGCACGAGAACAAATTGTTTTGTAAAAGCTCAAATATACTTCAAAAGATAAAACCTCAGTAATAAAGAAATCATTTTCTTAAGCAGGTAAATTATGTGAACCACACTGCCTTTATTCTGTATGACTGAGAGAACAAAATTATGTCCTCAGAAGGCCAGCTAACACACTGTGTTTTTGCTTTGTTACTGTGATAGAGATGGCTGCAGCAGCTGTGCCTTTCTAGTTATACTACATTTCCAACTAAAATAGACTCATCATCCCTGGTGTTTATGTGTGCAGTTTGTGTTGGGGCGTGGGCAGAGGGAGGTAGGCTCTAGTGGGGGGGATGGGTTTGGAATGAGAAATGGGCACCTCCCTCTGTCCTTTGGCACTACCAGTGCTCCAGGGCAGGACCATCCAAAGCAAGGCTTCTCTAGGAGCCAATGCCAGGACAGGGGACATCAGTGCCAGCATATGCTCAGGTTTGTGGGCAAAGGGACGGTGCAGCTGCATCAGACCTGGCCTGAGTATGGGTAATTACGACAGGGAGAAGACGATTAGCCTGTGCCTGAGCAACACAGCGAGGGGGACGAGCCTTCCACAGTGACAACCAATCGAGTGTGAAGCGCAACTCAGACCCCCAGCTTCCTTGATTCAGTGGGAAAAGGCTTGGCCGGGGGTTCAGAGCCGCGCAACTTTCATGGATTAGTTGAGACACTATTCTGGCGTCTGAAAAGGGAACAGCACGGGAGCAAAGCTTCAATGTGTGCTTGGTCCTTTACGAACACAAAACCTCCCAACAGCTGGGAAGAGGGCCGGAGTTTGCACCATGGTAACGTCAGATCCCAGCTCCAAATCAAAATGAAGACACTTTAGGCGTTTGGAGTTTCGCAGTGTTTCACCCTTCTAATGTGGCACATATTTTGTAAAAGTGTTTTAACTCTGATTTGTAAATTACACAAATAATTTAATTTCAATTATTGCATAAGTTGAAATTTAATTATACATTTGGAATGCATATAAAGGGATAAAAGAAAATAGGTGAAACCCTGAGACACTAATTTGTTAATGCCACAAACAAGTTATTTTACATTTAGCATTAACTTTGTGTGATTCTTTCAGTAATTCTATGTATTCAACTACTGACACAGAGTTCTGACTTGAATGGAACACAGCAAATAACATTAATATGTAAAATAACTTGTTTGTGGCTCAGTGTTTCACATATATTTTCTGTTATCCCTTTGTATGCAATCCAAATGTATAATTTCACAGTTAAACCTGGAAAAAGAATACAGTATGCCTGCCCCCCCCCTCCAGTCCTATGAGATGGCACCATTTCTTACTTCTAAGAAAGCACCTTGAACCATTCAAAGAAGACCTACAATCATTTTCTTACACCTGATAGACTGAAATCAAAGTGCTTCGTTTCTTTTTCAGTGCTATTTCTTTTTGCCAACACTGCTGAGATTATTGTCTTTTTGTTGCCACGTTGGAAATTGTTTTTTTTTAATGGATGCCCTTACACTCTAATAAAATTAGACACAGATGTATACGCTTTTAGAGTCAAGAGGTTTAAACTAGATCATTGATTTCTAAACTTGCTTTAATACCTGATTGAGGAGTTGGGATTTATTTGTATGAGTGTTTCTTTCACATCATGTATTCAGAGAAGCAGTAAACAAGCAGGTGGTGTTATTAGTCGATTTGAGTGTTATGCGAGAGTACCCCTGTTCTCACTCTGCTCCATTGTGTTTGATGGTGGCTTTTCAGTGAGCTGCTGATTGTAATTTGGCATTCTGTGAGATTAGATGAAGAGAGAGGCCACGAGCTTCCAGGGGGCTCCCTTCACTCAGTCCTAACATCATGAGCAGTGCTCTGTGTGCAATGCTCACTGCGCCCAGACTTTGAAGTACCATTGCTCTCTCTCTCTCGCTCTCGCTCTCTCTCTCGCTCTCTCTCTCGCTCTCTCTCTCGCTCTCTCTCTCGCTCTCTCTCTCGCTCTCGCTCTCTCCCTCCCTCTCTCTCTCTCTCTCTCTCTCTCTCTTTGTCTCTCCCTCCAGAAGTCCCTCTCTCTCTTCTGCATGGCTTTGATGCGCTTACATTCTATGAATAGTTTTTGTTAGTGCTTGCTTTTGCGTACTCCCTCCTCTCCCTGTAAAACAGTGAATTTCATTCCTTTGAAATGCCATCCATAAATTACAAGTTGTCAAGTGTCATTTCCCTTGTTTACTGCCATTTTGGGCATACCCTCTTCCGCTCTCCCAGTGTTTCACGTTTAATTGCCGCTTAAATGCTGCTTCAGGAGTGCAGCATATGTAGCTTGTTGCTGCTGTGGAAGACGGAACCTATTAAAATATTTTCCAGCCTTCAAGTTTGCATTCATATAGATGCGTATTTGTGTGGCTATTACTGTGTTACCACTAGTTATAAGCATGTAGTATAGTTTATGCAAAAACCTCTGACACAGTAGAGAAAGAGGAAGGGAAATAGAGAAGGAGTGAGTGAGAAAGAATAGGGGTCTACATGAGAAATTTGAGTATTTAGAGGAATGCTGTACCACTGCTATGCAAACAGTTTCATTTCTAGCATATCAGCATTTTTCATATGTTTGGTTTATATTACATTTATGGGAAGAGAACAGAGATAGAAAATGTCTTAGTGCTGGTGCATGGCACACAAAGACATGCAAGGCAAGGTGGAAATGTTATATTTCAGAAAGCAAGCTGATACACATGCACTGTGAAAAATATTTGACCTTATACTCTTTAAGGCCCAGGTTGGAAAGCTTTTAGCTTTTTCTAGCAAAGATACTTAAATATATTTAATTTATTTATTAAAAATAAATTCTGCCTGAAGTCTTTAGTTTGTCCTTGTCAGTTGTGACAAGTGAGGACAAGCTGAGTGACTTGCTGGAAGTAAGAATTGGGAAGCATTCGAGTCAGATGCTCTCTTGTGGAATACACAGGTTTATTAGAGGGACACTGAGATTAGCCGTAGCTGGTGGTCCATGACACTGCTTTTCAGGCTAGCATGTGTAAAGCATAAACAGAAGGGGTTTGATCGAGTGGGACGTGACCTTCATCCGTACTTGGAAGAAGCAGGGACCAAGCCTGAGCTATTGAAAAGGAATCCTGCAGCGCTGATCGATCAGCCAGCAGCAGGGGGGCTGGCTGTGGAACATTGCCGTGCACTCCTGAACCTGAACTGACTGCCAAACATTCCTGATATTTCACAGGCCACGTAGGTTAGCAGTTGAAAAAAACAAAAAAACAAAAACAAAATAAAACACATAATTAAAAAGTTATGGGTGCACATACATGCAAACATCATTTTGTTGAATATATATGCACATCGTAAAATAAATGCATGGATACACACTACTGTAGTTGCTGACAATTTATTAATGGCTGCCTGTTAAATATAAAATTCAGAGACAAAGACAAAGAAGAAAGAATTCAAGTATTAAAGAAAAACTCTTCTGCTGTGTAAGACATTTAATTTGCTACCTCATTAGGTCACAAAATGGTGTCATCTATGACCATCATGTTCACAGCACCCAACAGAAACAGAGCTCTGGTATTCAGTTTACAGTCCATTTCATCCAGATCCCCCTCTTGTGCTGGAAATTGTTCTTGTTCAATTACCAGACATGTACAGTAACTGCTGTTGAGTGTGTGCCAACTGTGCTTCAGCAGATGTCACATGACATGATGGGCATAAGAGTAAAACTTCTGAAGTTAAGCATGTGGATGTGTGGTAGTGTGAATGATCAGCTGCTGCTCTGAACATGGCTCAAGCTGATGAATTGCTTATTCATGAAGAAATAGGTTCAGCCTTGATATTTAAATCAGAGGGAGAGATAGGAGGAAACTCGTATAAGTCTTTAATTGACAGAATTATCTTATTACTGTTCTCTGAGGTGAATGTTATTGTGAGTATAAATAGGCTATGTTAATACACCTGAGTATAGTGGATGTTTCCAAATAGGGACACTGCCTACAGAATCTCACACGCCAAGATTAGAGCTTATCGTATTTTTAGTCTCTCACACATCACCCAGTTGGACTTGGATTGCTGTTTAATATCTTCTTATGTGTTTTTTGCCTTGTATTCAGACTACTTTTACTTTTACTTGTATACTTTTAGTTCACATCTGTGTTGTAGTAAGGTGCAAAAGTGGCAGGCCTTAGCTAGGGTCATGGGGGAGTTTTACAAGCCTGCTAAAGTGAAACAAACAGGCTTTATTTGGCTTTTCCTACTGGGACACGGGGAAATTATTATTCTGAAAGTGTTGCAAGAAAGACATGATTTTCCAGACCTGATGAATTCAGCATATCCCAGCTGAGGCTGCTTCTCATGTCCAATAGAGGTTATTGCGGACTGAGTGCAAGGGAAGTTGGATCATTAAAAAAGCCTTACCACGGATTGTTTTGATGTCATCAACCCCACCATGTGTTAAATTTGAAGTGGTTTCTAATGTCCATTTAGCATACCGATAATGTGTGATTACTGAGAAAGTGTTGAGGTTATTATATTGCTAATTTTATTGACAAAACATGGCAAGTACAAATGCATTAGAGGTAAAGGAATTATAGACTACATTGATTTAAAATGAAAAAGACAAATATTATGTATTTATTTTACTATCTATTTCTATAATGACACATTAATATTATTATTATTATTATTATTAACAACAACAACAACAATAATAAATACATTACAGTATTGATCCATTGATGCTTTGTCAGTAGTTTTTAGTTAGTACCTAGTTGAAGCATGTCTGTTTTATATGAAGTCACTGTTTCAGTAGCCTTTGACGTATACGTATATGCACACAGAGGCTTACAAAAAAAAACCCCAAAAACCCTGCAACAACACAATCACCAGCTTTAAAACACATTTTGTAGAAACCATTCATGTTTCAGCTAAACATTTAGCCACTATAGCTAATTAAGGACAGTGAATGAGCAGACATCAAAAGACTTGGTGAATTTGGAGTCCGTCATGCCTCCCCTTGGGTGTAGAGGTCAGCCCTCTTGGATAGAGAAGTTAGGATGTCCCAGCTCCTGCCCACCGCCTGCTAACCCCTCACCCCACTGCAGATATTAAAGCCTTGGGAGCAGTGGATATGCAACCATCCGAGAACAAAAACAGCGACACTATGAAGCGCCAGTTGGAAAAAGACAAGAGGGATGATAAGTGGAGGGAGAGAGAGAGAGAGAGAGAGAGAGAGAGAGAGAGAGAGAGAGAGAGAGAGAGAGAGAGAGAGAGAGTGCACGAGAGCACGAGAGAGCACACGGTTGGATATTGTATTATTTTGAACTATTGAAGCATATTTCAGAAAGTAAATAGAATTAATCACTCCTGTGACTGAGTATGAGATGTCCTATGTCTGAAGGGTTCTCTCTGAGTTGCAACCTCCTCAGAACACTTGAAGAGAATTATGTGATTATCCAGACCTGAAGATCCTGGACTGGGATGGAGGGAAGACAGGCTTCTTCGTCATAATGCCACTAATGAAGTGGCCTTCAGCTGCTTGTTTGCAATCTGTCTAATGGTTGAGTGGGGGCTGTAGAGCACACCAACATTTCCCAATGAACCACAAAGGGAAATCACACTGACCAGGCATCAGCTCAGTGAACCTGTCAGCCAACAGTCCATTTCCTTTGATGCTATTTCATTGTACTGAAAATGGTAATTTTTCAATAGCATGTTTATTCTATGTTTCACATTTGTGCAGTCCTCAATATGGTGTTGGTTAAAATAGGTTTCTTAAATGTTATTATGTTGGCATACACAATTGAATGTGAAAAAAAAGTTTGTAAATGAGATTGTATGCAGTGGCACCCAGCTACACACAGTTGGCTAAAGATGCAGCGTCCTAGTGCTTTCATCTCTAACTTATGATCGTAACATCATCTTTATCCAAGCATTTTTATTCCAAAAATCGATGCTTGCACTTCCCTTACCACCTGCTCTTAATATTCAGGATGCTACATTTACACATTAGCACTGATTCTATTACCAGATCAGTCAACTGACTTGTAGTACTCTATTATAAATCCTACTATCACAGTGATGGCCAGACGAAAAAAGCAAAGCAAACAGTCCATTTTTTTCTCCTCCTTCAGTTCTTTTCTACTCATTGTTCGCAGTGTGTGTAACATGGCACTGAGGAGGTGGGGGAGTGAGGGTGCAGCAAGAAGGGGGTTAAGAACCCGATTGCTTTAATCTCAGTGTTGTGTGGCTCAAGCCTTTCATGGGGTTGTGGGACTATGTGATTCAGGACTTGAGCCCTGGCTCTTTGCACTCACTCATTGTTCTCCACTGAAAATCAATTCCCTTTAAGTCCCTTTCTTAATCCCATTTTTCACCAGCCACAATGGTCACTTGTATGTGTGACCCTGCTGGACTACGGGCTGGGATGATGTGGCTGTCTGCTCGGATTCAAACCCTTTCAGGTAACGCCAGTTTGCCCCACTTTGTAGTGCCAAGTGCAGGACTCGACAGGAAGACATTTGTGATCATAATTTCCTGTTGAGCTTCAGCTGGCTCCTCCCACTGGTCACCCCATGCCCCCCAGAATAGTTTTAATTAGGCCGACAGCCACAGAGAGGGGGATCAGCCTGCAACAATGACTGTCCTTTTGAACAGGAGATGCTAGAGAGAGCTTTTACTCTATAGACAAACAGAGAATAGAATTATTATGAACTTTATAACCGACATCTACATGGATAAAAGGCAGAGCTGATAATGTGTGAGCAGTGTGGCTCCATAAATGAAAAATGAATCCGCAGATACCAGGATTTTCTGAAGTTTGAAAATATAGATGTGTCAGTTTTAAATTAGTCTCTCTGTATACACTCTGAGAATGTCCAGGGATCAAACACATTGCTTGAAAAATATAACACAAACCAGCATTTGGAATGGTCTGGTGAGCTTGTTCATGTTTCAGGTAGAATTTTATATGTGTCTGTTTGTCTTTTGTAGGAAGAAAGTCTTCTGGTACTGACAGAATTACACTTTTGAAACAACCTGATGCCTGCTGCTCGAATTCATACAACAAAACCGGCAAAGTTTAGCAATTTCTGGAGTCTGCAGTCATCTCTGATTTAGCATTGTTCCAGCTAGGAAAGACTAGAAGAAGTAAAGAACATCACTGAACAATTCCCTCGTAAGTTTTTTTTTTTTTTTTTTTTTTTAACTATTAAGTACCTTAAAAAGAACCCCCAACAAGGTTCAGGAAGAATAAGTTTTTATATTTCATATTTATATATTTCATTAAAAAAATGTTTTCTATTTCATTAGTCTTTTATTTTCACCCTTACCAATGTTTATCTTATTATTTCCACTGTAAGGAAGCATAAGCGGAAATCTACTGAATGAAAATTAGCAGTGAAGAAAATAGATCTATAGGAATGTGAATCTAGCATTTTTCTTTTTTTTTGAGATGTAAAGGATGGGAAAAAGAAAAGGCAAACACAAAAATTGAGAAATGAAGACATACAAATCGAGGCACTCCATACGCGTCCACACACTCTTTTCTTTGAAACACAATATAAAAGGTAGGGCTAGGCACCATTAAGTACCTTTAGGAAATTGATAACCATATAAGCAATAATTCATACTATACTGTATTATATACTTATTTTCAAGTGACTGTAATTTGTGTGAATCACACTCCATGGGAATTTTGTCGTGGTGCAAGAATGGTGTATTGTGATTACGGTTGACCAACTGGCTTGTGAAGTCTTCAATGACACACCAGCTAACAAGACAGCCGTCCTTTCAGGCCCCGCCTGTACTAAGTGGAAATAATCCAGAAATACTTTGCACGCCTGGTCTGTCTTGGCCCTTTTCCAAATTGAGCTCTATTCTTTTTAATCTCCTTTAATAAAAAAGGAGGGAAGAAAGAGAGTGATTAACATCTGTGCTTCCCTTTTTTACTTGGCCTCATTTGAGTGGGCAAATGTGAATGTGGGGAGGTGATGACAAGCCCTTCTTTGACGCTGGCACACTCGAGTGTTCTACACAGCTGCCGTGTTGATAGGCGTTTGTAAAAGAAAAGTCAGTGGAGCATTGGGGTGTGTTGGAGGCTCTTCATCTGGAGTTAGAGCGTGACAGGGAGTATAGCTTAGAGGCTACCACCAATCCAAAGATCTATAGCAGCAATTGAGGGCATGAGTAGTTGGTCTCAGTAACTCTTAGTAATAAAGTTACATTTTTGTAACAAAATACCAAACCACTTAACTATTTTGCATTATTGATATAAAAATAGATAGAAAGGGCTTCCTATAGCCTTTTTTACACATTCACTAGGTGCCTAATCGTCATATCACACTGTAGAAAACGTGATCCAATGACCTGAAACCTGGGCTGATCCTAGCAGTAATTTGCTGGTCTGGAACCAAGATCCAATGACCACAGGGGTTTAGGATGATATCGTATTATTACCAAGACAGCAACTCAAGGGACTGCCATCAACAAAGATTTTGGAAGGTTTGAATTACTGTTGAAAAATGAACAATTGTTGTCTATGATGACAAAAGTGATTATTAATTTTTAGACTATGAATAAACCATTAATAAACCACAGTGCTGGTTTGCTCCAGCACCAGCACGATGTCAGTGATATACTACACCTTCTTATATAGAGAAAAACTTTACACAAGTAATATTAGAATATTAAGATAATGTATCTGATGCAGCTGATGGATTTGCATTTTTTTAAAGCATTGTCTGGAGCTACAGGTTTACCACCTTGGTATAATGGTTTACAATTTAACTATGGTACAACTGCAATATCACTACTCAATAACAACAACGCCAAAAGACTAATGATTAAATGTACATACTTCCCATTTTTTCTCTAAACTGTTTTTTCTCTAAACTGAATGCATAGTTACATTTCATTAGTTTAATTGAAACATGCAAAATAAAATACACTAGCCTAAAAAATTGTCATAAATTGCATATTTGTATAAAATTTATTCATATATATATGTTGCCGGGGTGATGGGCTTTAATTGCATGACACGATTTGTTGATATAATATCTCACATACTGTATGATAAGCTCATCATTTAGCAGTTACAATGAATTATTGTTCATCACTCAACTGCTACTTTCATGTAACCTACCAACAATCTGGAATTATATACACACAATTTATATTCCTACTTAAAAAAAAAACTGTGTACCATAGATTGTAAGAGCTATTGTGGAGAGTGAAGGATGAACTGTTGTCTATGAGTTCACATGATATGCATATGAATAGAATATAATATTCTAAAAATAATGCCATTTGTGAAGCTGTACTTAGCTTACTAATAGTTTAATTGCTAATAGTAAATCTAAAGATACACAAATATGACTATTCATGCACACAAACAATAAATATGACTGTCTATAATGTAATATCGTCTTACAATCTCCTGGAAGAAAGTAAATGTTTCGTTATATCTTTGACAGGCTTAAATTGACGGATGTTGCTGTTTATCATTTAACAGTTTGAGAACCATGAAGTGTCCCAAAAAGCACTTAGTGTAAGATTCCCATAAGACTGCCACAGGCTCAGAAGTCATTGCTACATCCATCCAGGCTTGCTGACCTTTGAACTGCTGTCCTATTGTGATGGTGCTCAAGGGACAACAGCAGTCTCCACTCACTGTGCTGACTAGAGAAACGAGTTTAGAGATATAATATACAGCACATCATGTAACATCCTCTCACAGTGGTGGGCTGTGGGTACCTCCTTAACCCCCCTCTAAGCCCCACTTCCCCCTTGTATGCTGATAGGCACTTGCCTTGTGGCCTAAGGGGTGTAGGGCCAGGAGTCTAATGAACTGTAGCGTCATGCACAGAGAGGAGGCCTGCTGCATAAGGGGAAATAGCAGGAAGCAGAGCTGCGAGGCTGGAGCTCCTGCAGTCAGGACTACTGGGGGTTTTTCCTCAGGGGTCAGTGTGTAGGAGGCTCAGTCAGCAAAGGTTCTCAGAGACAGGTGGCCCTTTTCTGAGATATCCACAAGTAGACTTTAGCCAACAAGCTTTCCTCTGCTATCAGCGGAAGGTGATGCTGCATCAGCAGACCAAAATGTCAATCAATGTTTTTCTCACAATCACAGGCAGAAAGTGTTAGGACACATCCAGCAATCAGCAAATGTATCTGAATGGAGCTGAATATAGTTGACTCTTTATGAATTTGAACAAATTCATGAAGAGCATTTATATACAGTAAGTGATTTACATTTTTGTCACTGCTAACATTATGATGACACGGATTTGTGCCAAATTATTACTTATCAATACTCATGCTCATTCACGTTCCCAAAATGTTGGAGTAGCAGTGACTGGTTAGTAACAGATAATATTTTTATCTTACTTATCAGTTGCTTAATAGTGATATTCATTGTAATTGACATAGAAAGATACACAGCTTTTGAATTTTTTAAGCTAGTTTTTTGCAACTCTTACTCTAACTCATTTTCTCCATGCTACAGTCCAGCACAAAGTATAAGTATGCATGGGCACACGAATGGTTCCATAGCTATTTTTATTTCTAGTCTTACCAAGTGTCAGTTAGTGACTCATGCTACCATACATAGTGTACTGTAGATCTTTGATTATTGTGCAGTGATGTGTCATAAAAAATAGCTACTCTGGATGACAGATTAAGACGTAACTTACAATTAAACATTTTGGTTCTTATTCATGCCAAAAAACATCTCGTGTCTGTGTTATTTTGAATGCTTGGAAGTCTACAGTCTGGCTAGGGTAAAATGCTTCACATTAATAGTCCATTGTCTATGTAGAACTACATTTTCAGTTCCATCTTTAAGCTTCACACATTATAAATGTCAGGGTAATCTACCTTGCATTGTTGTAATAGAGCAGAGCCAAAACCTCCTACCTAATGAAGTTGTGCTTTCACTGCTAGCAGACAATCAAAAAACAAGAGCACAAAAGCCAGAGGGTGTGTGAGAGGGAGTTGTGGGCAGATGGGTCACATGCTGTCTTTTGAGTGCACAGCCTATCAACCCCATTCACAGAGCACTATAAAACCGACAGCCTGCTTAAATACCTGACATAAGAAAAGAGGCAAAAACAAAGCGGAAAAGAGGAGGGAACAACAGTTAAAATAAATAAGACGGCCCTCTGTGACTGATGTGTATAGATAGTGTCTGATGTCTTATTGACCATTAATAAATGTGGCTGCGTCCACAAAGGAGCCAGGCAAGAAAAAGAAAAAAGAAAAACAGTGAATGTCGCCTCCAGCCCTGAATTCCACTGCTTATTCTTCGTAGTGCAGGGAGCTCACTTTTTTCTTTGCCACTCTTTCTTGGAATCTCTTTGTAGCCTTTGCTTGCCTTTTGAATCCATGAGTAAAGTCAATTATGGATCAACAACCATAGTTAGTTAACATATCATACAGTGATTTAAAAGATGGCATTACTCTTAATCATGCAGATTATGTCAGAGATGAGCTCTGGTTTAAATTATTGTGAGAGGCATTGAGATTCAGTGCTCTTTTTCTTTCCTTCAAATGAGGAGAGTAAGATGTTAGACACATCTGGGCCAGTGCACAAGGCGACATCAATCAGGGCGAGGCACAGAAAGATAAATACTGGCTAGTGATTAAAATCCATATTTATGCAGCCCCAATTTACTGTGCAAGATTAAAAAACCCCCCCCAAAAAACAGCACATTGGTTTGCTGGCTGTATTTAATCTGAGCAGAGGGGAGAGTTAAACACATGCATAAACCTCTGGGCCTGTGCACTAGACTAATGCACTGGCAAAAACAGTCAATTATATTGTAAATTGCAGGGAAAGGAGTATCAAAATGTTTGAACTGTAAAGTAACTCTGCAAATTAGCAAGGGCAGGCAGACGCATAAGATCTGAAAATAAAAATTCCGAGTGGCAATGACTAGGCTTGTCTTTGGGACATAGAAACCCAGTACAAAAACATTAATAGTACAAGCTCTTCAGTTGAGCAGAGAATCCAGGAAATGAGCACAGGCAGTGTTCTGTAACCTGTAACTAAAATCTTAATTTCAAATGCCATACACTACTAAACATGTACTGTATTCATACCATTATTAAAATGTTTTCTGAAAAGAAAACCTTCATATTAAAATAATGCACATTCAGTACAGTGATATATACTTAGTATTAATACAAATGAATATATACATTATAATTTCCTATCTTGCTGTGGAGGATTTGCATATCACAGCACACCACGGATTTTATGACTAACAGGCAAAATAAAGTTCAAGGGTTAAAAACAAGAAGAATGAAGAGTTTCCTTGTGTGCCATCCCTTTGAGAGCGTGCTATAAATCAGAGTGAAGCTTCCATACGGCCCTGCAGAGAGGCTCATGCTCAGGCGTCACAGTAAACCTTTGCAGAATCCATCTGTGTAATCTCATCTTCATTATACCCCTGCTGCTAAGGGCACCATAAATCATCCAAACAAACTATAATGTCGGAATTTGTCGTAGAGTCCAATCTGCTCATAGGAGTCCATGCTCTGTGTTGTTTAAGATTTCTTTGAGTTTCTCTATGATACTGGTTTCCAAGGATGCTAGTTGCTGAAACACTGTCACTGTGATCTGTTGGAGAATTTCATATTCATTCTGACACTGTTGATTTTGAATAAATGCAGTCATCCCCTGTCCCATTTAGAGCTCTGTAATTATACTGATCAAGGTCAGAACTAGAGAGAAAATACATTGTCTTGGGTTTTCATATTATATTTCAGATCTTTATAACTTCAGGAAATTAATAGTAATCCTCCATTATGCTTACATGTGCATTATTTCTACCAAAAGGCAATTTGGTTTCTGTGAAATGGAAATTTGCTTTTGGATTTCAGAGGATGCTGCAGCTTGCATAATGAGTGCCAAAAGCTAAATTAAGCTAATGACCTGCTAAACGAAAGCAACCTAATGACTCACTTGTTTATTTTTGTCATTTCACTTGTGATTGGTGACATCCTGTAGTTTTCTACTACTTTGTTTTCTCAGAATAAAACTCGAAATGAGTACTGTCTCATATTATTTATTTGATTAAAAAAAAAAAACACTCTGCATTTGTATCTTTTTCATGGTTCGACGTGTATATTGTGAGTGTGTGCTGAGATGGCAGACTCTCTCTTTAATTGGATGCTCTCGCTGGGGAAAACTAGATTGGAAGGTTCGCAATATTGAAATGGTCTGTATCTCAAAGTGTGTTTAGTGGAAAATGGAGTTAAAAACGAACCTTTGCAGTGGGACCTTGAAAATGCACACAAGTAGATTAGTCACTGGAGGTTCTGTCTGCGATTAGCCTAAAAATCTCCAGCATAGCAAAGCTCTACATTCAGTTAATGAATAATACTGCTAATGCTTACATTATGTTTCTAAGCAGCAGTCAATCTGCCTAAACTCATAAACCAATCATTGTTCATAAAAATGAAATAAATGAACTAGACATTATTGTAAGAGATGCACTTAAGATGCGGAGGATTTCTAAATATCATAAAGTTGTGAATTTCATGTAAAAAAAAAAAAAAGTTTTTTTTAAAATATTTTGTAGCGTTGAGACGTACTGTAATTTAGTAGTCTGTAGTCTTTAAATGGCACAAGAGATATTGAATGAAACTGAATGAGATCATGCACTGTGAATGCCCTGTATGTTCCTGTATGTTTAGTGTGGAGGTGTATTTATTGGACCGATCTAGAATTTGTTACATTTATATTTAATTTTACAGCAGTTGACAGATTCCCTAATCTAGAGGGACTCACAGAAGGCTTTAGTTTTCAATGGAACAATAAGCTTGTACACTTAAGTCAGGGTCTAAGAATACTATCAAGATGTTTAAGCTTGTTAAATTTGTTTCAGTTTGTTAAGTTTAAACAACTGGCTGCAAAATCTATTTTTTAAATCATGGTATCATTTATTTTTTCTTTTCAAATGTTTAAACCCTAAAACCTATGCTGAATTCAAACGGCTCACTGTCCAGTATCCTGAGAGTAGTTGTGATTCACGCGTGGTTGAGTCATGTTGAGTGTGCTGATAGTCTTTGTGCATGAGAACACTGCACCGGTGTTGAGAATGCTTTGGACAGATTTGACATGTCAAAATACCATAATAACACAGAGAACCCAGTAGGGGACAAACATGCGTTATTGTGCCCTAATCCATAGGCTCATGAGTGTGAGGAGTGTGTGGCCTTGCTGTTTGTTCACAGTGCACATGGTGTGTGTAGAGTAGTGCTGAGAACAGTGTGTCAAACTAAGGCTTACTCTGCTGCCCCTCACTGGCCAACTGCGCTCTCTTCTGCCAGACAGGACGAAGGACATGATACTCTCATCATCGATTTCCATTCAACAGACTCAGTTACATTAAGGACAGATGACATGTTGGAAGTTCAGGTAAACCATCATGTTTTTATTAACTTCAATAAACTTTCATTAAACCCCAGTGAGAATGGGAGTTAATTTTTCATTAGTGACAAAGTAAAGCAAGTAAAACATTTATGCCTTTTTATATCCATTAATCGAGTTATTATGAATCATGGTATTAAGGCATTTAAGGCATTTATTTCAAATGCTGTTGTTTCTCAAGGCAACTGTTGAGCTCACACGTTAGATACTGGGGCATGTGCTAAGCGCGTCTATGTTCATATAACACATCTTCTGACTTTTAAGTAAGAAAACAACACTTGCAATTGTTATGAGAAGTGTGCGCTGGCTTGGTACGTGTCATGTGTAACTTCCAAGCATGCACATCTTTCACAGTTGTAAAAAGGAAAGTTTAATGCAGAGACAAAGATATTATTCCAATGCCCTGGCCTTCTCAGGTAGTGATAAGAGCCTGGGTTTACACTTGACAGGTTAGAAAGAAAGTAGAGGTTGTGCTTTGTTCCCTGTTTCCACATTGTATGCAGCGCGTTTGGATCTTAGTCTGTTTGAACATGCAATATTTTAAAGCTGTGAACAGCATGGGGCCCCAAAGTGTGCAAGATGAGTGAGCAAGAGGAAGAGGGAGGTGTGTGTGAGTGTGTGTGTGAGAGAGAGAGAGAGACAGAAAGAAAAAGAGAGATGGGGGTAAGAAGGGAGGGAGGGAGAGAGGATGATAGAGTCACAGCAGTGTTTATTCAAAGATGACTTGACATAAACTGGCTCCCTTGTTCCGTGCCTGTTAATGCATGACAGCAGTGTTATGAGGAGCAGGGGAAGATGTGGGAGGAGGTTAAAAAAAAAAACTAGAACAGGAGTCCCTTGACTTTGACACTCAAGGAGAAACTAGAGCCTTCTGTCAAACTGCTGTCTCGCCCTGTCTCATCAGGAGTGAAGCTGAATAACATGACACACTTTTCCTCATCTCACTTCAGGTTAAAGGCACAGAGAGCCACTGTACCGTCCATCACATGGTCAGGTTAATTAAATTCATTTATATAATTCATTGTAATTAATTGTAATTCATTTGGGAGTGCAGTCATCTTCATGATCAGAGATGCACTAGTGATTTCATATTCAGGTCAACAGCTTTTTTTTCTTTTCTTTATTGAACAAAATTTAAGAAACATCACACAAGCAGCTCATATACAAGTACCACAGTTAGATACAAATTTGCCACATAAGGGCATGTCATGTAAGTAAGAGATAGGCTAGTGATTCAGAGATGTACTAGTGATTCACAGTAACCAGTATTCGTGTGAGAAATTATTCCACAAAAGAAGAATGACATGTGGAAACGGCAAAACTGTCAGAAATATAAGCATTTTCTCAAATGGCACAAATCATGAGTCTGATTCTGTCAGAAAATATTCACTTCTGAACTAGTGAGTAGCACAAGACTATTTATCTGAATGCATCAATACCAAACAAGCAAATCATACAGTTAAACACTGGCACTGGATAAACTTAAAATCTGGTTGTGCCACCTTTAGCAGCAATAACTGCAACCAAATGCTTCAGATAACGGGAGATCGGTCATTTACTTAATTCTAGGACTAGGGCTTACTGCTGTACTTCGGTTCATAGTCTTGCTGCATAATCTGAAGACCGGACATTCTCCTTTAGTATGTTCTGGTAGAGAGCAGAATTCATGTTTCCCTCAATTATTGCAAGTTACAAGTTGCCCAGGCCCTGAAGCATCAAAGCATCCCCACACCAACACACTTCCATCACCATGCTTGACCGTAGGTATGATGTTCTTTTTGTGGAATTCTGTGTTTGGTTTACGTCAGATGTAACAGAACCCCTGTCTTACAATCTTTTGAGTCATCAGTCCACAGAACATTCTCCAAAAATGTTTGAGGATCATTAAGGTGTGTTTTGACAAAATTCAGATGAGCCTTAATGTTCTTCTGGGGTAGCAGTGGTTTTCGTCTTGCCACTCTTCCATGGATGGTATTCATGCTACTGAAAAAGTTCTGTAATCTGTTAATTTGCTTGAACAGAGTTTGCAGTAATCAGGCCTGGTTGCATATAGTCCAGCTAAACATTATTATGAATGCAGTTTCATAGATTTGGAGAATTAGTAACGACGGGGCTAAATACATTTTCACACAGGCCCAGTCGGTATTTGATAACTTTTTTTCTTCAAACTGTATTTTGTGTTTACTCCGGTTGCCTTTGTTTTATCTTAGCTTTTGTTTTAATTTCTGAAACAATTTAGTATGAGAGATACACAAAAATGGAAGAAATTGGCAAATACAGTACTTTTCCACAGCACTGTAGAACTTTTATTGACTGCCCATGCGTGCTGAAAATAATTGTCAGGCAGGAAGGACTGGCTTTTTGCAATAATGTTTTCAGGTGAATAACAGGAAACTGTGTTGAACATTTTAGTTGCTGTTTACAGACCCTAGGACAATCACAGAGATGTGGATCAGGATATAAGGACAAAACATTTTATTGGAATCTATTACAGCACCTTTAAGTTCACAAAAACTCTTTATTGTTTTCTCAAAAGTTTAATAGATATATTGAAAATAGGACGTGTTACCTTTTTACTTTCCTATTTAATATTACAAAATACTGGAGTTTGATTCAAGAGTTTGATTTCACTATTGATTATTTGATAGTGTAAAATACACGTTTTCAATCTGCTGAATATTAACAGCTGATTTTTATAACATAATTATTGGAAACATTAACTACGCAGACTAAATTTCAGAAATGTCATTTAAGGTAATGAAATTATTTGAAAGTACACATGGTGACTCAGCACTAGGGGGTGCTGAGTTAACACTGCAAAGGACATGGTAAATCATTTGGGCAATGCTTTTCCTTGTGTAGTGGTTTAAGCATTACTGATATTATACCTTTATGTGATTAAATTGCTTAAATGGATTGTTGTAGAATGTATAGCTGTGCTTGTAGGGTCATGGCTTGGTGTGATCTCTTAATCTGATATTACACTGGGTAGAAGTAATATTTTTAAGTTCATAAATATCTAAATGAAGATGTTTCTGTTTTACTTTGTACTCCATGCACAGCTTTGAACATGTGTTATTCACAGATGGATATGGTTTCAGTGCAGCATTTAAAGATTTTCCACAGATAAACATCACTTTTGTTTGGCTATATAAGAATACCCTATGTTTATTTAGGAATGAGTGCTCTGCTCTTGTCTCTTTGCAAACATGTCCTATTGAGGGTTACTGTAATCGAGAAGTATAGATATATACGTAGATTGATTGTAATGCAGAGGATGTGACCACACAGCTGAATGCAGATTCATGTAATTGGATCAGATTGTTGACATACGAAAATGATCATAAGGACCTGTCCAGGACAAGTCTAGTCTTGGTATATTAGAGCAATGTTTTTCTTTTTTTTTTCTTTTTGTTGACTGGATCACAACAGACATAGTGCTAATTAGCAATCGACCATGCTTTAACAGTGGAAATATCTAATTTGGCTTGGGCTTATAAGGTAGATAAACATTTCACTCATCTGTTTCTCCAGCTTGCTGAAATTTTGTCACAATAAATAATAAGAGACAAATATATATTTTTCACTTTAACACATAACTAGCTTTTATAATTTGCCTTAATTTGTACTGGCACACTACATTTATGTTAGTTTTATCCATCCATCCATTCATCCATCCATCTATTTTCTATACCTCTTATCCTACAGGGTCACAGGGAACTTGTAGCCTATCCCAGGGAGCATGGGGCACAAGGCAGGGTACACACTGGACGAGGTGCCAATCCATTGCAGGGCACAATCACATACATATTCACTATGGACATGCCAATCAGCCTACCCTACATGTCTTTGTACTGGGGAGGAAACCGGAGTTCCTGGAGGAAACCCCCTCAACACGGGGAGAACATGCAAACTCCACACACACAGGGCAGCGGCAGGAATCAAACCCCCAACCATGGAGATGTGAGGCGAACGTGCAAACCATTAATCCACCATATTATCCTATTATAATTTTTATTACTTGCCTACTTTTTGACTAACTTTTGTTTCTTTCTTCCTATTTTTTATTTCAAACACACAGTAAAACACTTTGAGCTGCATTTTTAATGAATAGTGCTCTGCAAATAAATTTGCTTATTATTATTATTATTATTATTATTATCATCAGTAGTAGTAGTAGTAGTAGTAGTAGTAGTAGTAGTAGTAGTAGTAGTAGTAGTAGTGATGGTGGTGGTGGTGGTAGTGGTGGTAGAAAGAAACCACGTACGAAAGTGCATTTAAGAACTATAACATAAACACTTGTATTCTTCAGCATTGTATTACTGAGACTTATGAATTAGACAGACCTTTGACATACGCCCCTATTAAAATGCTTTTTGATGAGGCATAGGGTAAATCAGCTGCTTGATGCCAGTAAACATCTCTAAAAGCATTTGAGATTCTCTCCACTCACATGCTAGCCAAAGCAACTGGAGAGGTTTACTACTGTGTGGAAACACAGATATAAATGAAAACTCAATCGTTCAAGCACAAAAGAAAGAAAGCTTGCAGTGTTATTAGCAGGTGTGTGTGTGTGTATGTGTGTATATATATATAATGTATATATATATGAGTTTATAAAAGGACCCATTGTATTATTTTCTCTCAACTCTAATCCAAAAGAAGAAAGAAACAAAAATTGCTTATTGTTATGAATACATTCTTATAAAAGTGAATACAATCTACAATTTATATAAAATTTTAAAAAATCAAATATTCCTGAGAGTATGTAACACTTACATTTAACAAAAGGTGGCAGTATTGCTCACAGTATCCCAAACCCAAACAGAATCTTGCCTCCTGTTAGGAGATCCAAAATCTATAACGTTAGATTATCCATGATTGCATCCATCTCGCAGCCTATATTTATACTTTCAGCACCATCAGGGCAGATTGACATCTTGCAACTAAAGTAGTTTCGATTTTTATTGTTCTATTGATATCTTTTCAGTGTTATACTGCAATATGATTGTCAATGTCAAACATATTTAAGGGAAGAAAAGAACACTGTAAAAAAAAAAAAGGAGCCAGAATTATATCTCAGTTGGCTATAGTCTGGGGAAAAGAAGATCTCTTAAGATCCCACCACTGCATCTGAGCAAAGAAGGCTTGCAATTGTTTTATA
This sequence comes from Ameiurus melas, assembly GCA_012411365.1. Taxonomy (NCBI): domain Eukaryota; kingdom Metazoa; phylum Chordata; class Actinopteri; order Siluriformes; family Ictaluridae; genus Ameiurus; species Ameiurus melas. The sequence goes on along the minus strand of CM022754.1, from coordinate 18,559,160 downwards.
TCCATGAGAGCAGAGTATTTTTGTGATTTATTTTTTAAATAAAAGATCAAAAGGTTATCCATCCATCATTTTCTGTGCCTCCTATCCTTACAGTGTCGTGGGGAACCTGGAGCCTATCCCAGAGACCATGAGGCACAAGGCAAGGGACACCTTGGACGAGGTGCCAATCCATCGCAGGGCACAATTACACACACCAGACACTTTTGGATGCCATTCAGCCTACAATGCATGTTTTTGGACTGGGAGGAAAACAGAGCACCTGGAGGAAACCCCAGCAGCACAGGGAGAACATGCAACATCCACACACACAGGGCCACAGCGGGAATCGTACCCTCAACCCTGAAGATGTGAGGCGATCTCTCTCTCTCTCTCTCTCTCTCTCTCTCTCTCTCTCTCTCTCTCTCTCTCTCTCTCACATATATATCTGACAATTATACAGTCTTTATACTGGACTGATTTTGCTGGATGCCCACTCTCGGGAAGATTGACAACCGCCTTGAAGGCTCTCCAATTATAAACAATCCTTCTCACTGTAGCATTGGGAATTTCAAATTGTTTGACGATGGCCTTATAACCCTATTTTCTTTTTTGTTATCTGATGTTATTTGTTTGTTTATAGAAGTTGGTGAGGACCACACAATTATTAATTGGGCCATGATATATAAAAACATGGAATTGAAGGAGGGTGTACTTTCTTTTTCCCATGACTGTATATACAATATAAATATACAGGCACATCTAAACAAATGTGAACCTTTTCCCATAATTTAATTAAAAAAATGTAACTTTAATATATTCTAGATTCATTACGCATAATGTGAAATATTTCAAGCCTTTTTTGTTGTTGTTTTGTTTACCATCACGCCAGTCAATGCAGCATATCACAAAAACTTTGGTCCTCTAAAGTAATTGTTTCCATTGGTAGATAATATTAACATCAATCCAGCACTTAGTGATATGGGACCTGTTTTAAGCTTCCATTCCTTCAAGCCAGTGTGCAGCCACAGGAACCACCAGTTATCATGTAGCAGCTTAGATAACTCAGCTTGTATTGCAACTTACGGTATCTATTAGATATTTTAGCGGAAGGAACATAAGCATTTTTAAAGCTGCTCCAGCTCTGCATCTTATCTGTTGTAGACAGTGTTGACCCTATGTATGTAATGGATCTGCCTGTCAGGCGTGACTCCACAGGGAATGTTCCAAGTGATAGCCTGTGCTGGGTTAAACGTCTCTTTTTCCCTTCTAGTAGCCTGTACTCAGGATGTGGTTTTAATGTACCCAGTGGAGCCAGAAAAGGAAGTATGTGTGGGGGTGTTTTCATATCTTGGTGGGGACCAAATGTCGGACATTTGGCTTGTCCCAAAAGGAAGATGGCTTATTAATTAATTTAAGAGGTTAAGGTTATAGATAGTTTTAGGCATAGGTGCATTAATAGTTCTCAGTGTGTGTGTCTGTGTGTGTGTGTATACTTTCTCATATTAGTGAGCAGTTTGGGCAAAAATTTAGATTATGGATTGTGGTAATCCTTCAGCTTCATAATGACCTGGTATTTTGGTATTGGCCGGTATCATTGTTGTACAAACGGAACAAAAATCAGAAATCAGAAAAGAATCAGATCAGAAAAGACCTGAAACAACAAGGAACAACACAGCTCCACTGCTGAGTTGTCTTATTTCTAAATGACAATAAGAATATTTGAAATATTTTGTTGATATAGACACCAATATGTTGAAATAACCGGTGCTGACTGGTGTTGAAAGTGTTCATTAAAGCTAATTATTTTACCGACTGTAACCTTTAGTGCACCCATAGATCATGGACTACAGATCATCAGCTTTACCCTTCAGTACGAATATATTTTGACAATATATAAATTTCGTTAGATCAAGCTGATTACTGAGTGATTAATGACACTACTTTAGGGTTTTAGAAACAAGAGTGTAAAGCCAACGAGGTGGAGTCAGCACGACATGTGTGAAACGTTGCTACACAACCAGTGTGGAAAGCAATTTAGGCTTTTACTGTCCCATTGCATCCTGGGGGATTATGTTGTGTAATATGTTGTTTTACCACGTAAAAGTTTTCTATACTGGTGTAATGGTACACACAAAACCCATACCTTAAGAATCACCTGTCATACAGACCACTGCTACTTTATCAATCAGTCTCTACAAGATTTTTTTTATGATTGTTGTGGCCAAAAACGCTTGATTTTGCTGTTTTGTTTTATTTTGTTTCACAGTGATGTTTGTTGGTAAACGAGACCTTTTAGCTGTACTCATGTACGATGCACAGGAATCAAAGGGGACTTTGGCTGAATGTACATTGTGATGACGTCTCATGAGTATCTTGTGATAATGTCACATGATGTATCTTGGCCCAAATCTGTGGTAATTTAAAAAAAAATGCAAGCTCCTGTGAATATTGCAGTGTTGCCATTGTAACACTCCTGGAGGAACTGATCAATACATGGGTTTAATGACAGTAAGTTGGCCAGTATATCAGCACATCAACATTTCTACGCTTTGTTGATCTTAATCACTTTACCAGAATTCATTCTTAGTTCTTATGGAAACATCTAATGCCATACCATTGCCCTAATCGTGATGAAAAACATGTTGAAATGGTCATCTTTATCCATCACCTCCATTCCCCTTTCTTCCTCCTCCTTTCACAACAGAGGAAAATAAAACAGTCAGGTGACCTGGCACATCTGCTTATTTATTTTTTTTTGGCAAACCATTGAAGATGAAACATGCATTCTGAATCCTCTTTCCTATCCCTGGAGACGCATTTTCCAGAGGCTTGAGCAGCAGCACAAAGCCAGCCCACATATTTACATAAATCCATCAGCATTGCCCCTCCAGCAGTATCTCTTGGGCTCTTGACATATTCAGCAAAGCTTCCTGACAAGCAGAGGCTATTTAAAATAAATAAATAATAAATAAATAAATAAATAATAAAAATAAAAGTTTGGGTTTTGTTTACTTTCCTATGTCTCTCACTAGGATGATTAGAGACAAGCCATAGTGTGCTTTTCAGACATGAGTTTGAAAATAAATAATGACTTTTTATTGTGTTTAACCAGATGTTCCTGTTCTAATACTACTTGATTTTTTATGTATTTGTTTTGTATGTATCCAAAGAAGTCCACATTCACATGTTTGAGATCATGTTCATGTATGTGGAATAAAAATGATATTTTACCTACATGCAGTAGTTAATAATTACAAACAGGCCTAAAATGGAGCCATTAGTCTGCGTTTGTATGTGGCTGCATCTCAACTGTCATTCTCTTCAGTATACAGTACACATCCTCATTGATATTTGAATTTTAAAAGACTTTTACTGCCCTAGTTTGTACACAGAGAAGTTACATGATCAAGATTTATCTCAGAACAGTGAATTTCTCTGTGAGAGGAACCCACACCTTCAATAACTTCTTGTAACTCCAGTCTGTGAGTCCGTGCCAAAGAAATGGTCTTTGGGCGTACTTGGCACAGGATTATTTTGATTTTTACCAGTGTCACTTTGAAATTAATCACCAGCACTTTAGATATTGACCTTATAGATATTGACCAAAACGCCAGTGTTATCTTTTCACTGCTATTATAATACGAGCAGGCACACGTTTAAATTACATATGTTTTTTACTTAAAGAAAATCAAGTTAATTAACATTGTCAAAGCGATTTCCTGTTAACTAACTTCTTTTTAGTTTTCCTCAATTTCTACTGCAGCTCTATCTTGACCAGGTTTGAATTGGTATCTAATTTGTCCCCAGTACTCAGTAAATACACTCACTTTATCATACAGCAGACAAAAAACCACAGTGGGTCCCACTCCTGTCAGCCAGTAAAATTAATCTGAAGCTACAGTGGGCAAAGGCTCACTGAAACTGGACAGTTAAAGCTAAGAAAACATCACCTGGCCTGTTTCCAGTGTTTAACTTCCTAGTTTTAACGAGCCTATGCCCACTGTAGCCTCAAATTCCTGTTCCTGGATGACAGAAGTGAAACCTGATGTGTCCTTCTGTCGCTGTAGCATCAAGGTTTGTTGTGTTTTCCGAGATGATTTTCTGCTCACTACAGCTGCTTCTGAATGATTGTCTGTGTGTATCATTTGAAAGTCTCCAGATGTTCCTAATAAAGTGGTCATGAGTGTAGTTCTTAGCATGTGTCCAGTTGTTGATTTCCAGTGTTCCTTGGTTAACTAGTGTTTTTTTTTTTAAATACAGATTTCACACAAATGTGGAGTACATAACAGCAACACAAAAACCATGGACTCTTTAGTGGTAGATTATAAACATGCAGATTCATTTCACTAAAACAATGGGCAGCTGGCAGTGAGAGAGATCACCCACTTGTGTCCTGTCTCCTAAACCTTATCAATATGAACAGCCTGCAATATCAAGGCTCTGTCAGGCCAGGCACACTGCAGTTATATAACTTCCCTTTCCATCATAAGACAAGGTGAGGACAGAGAGAGCAGAGGTACAGGAGTGCAGAACAACACTCCTTCCGTGCTGTATATATAAATATATAAAGTTGACTGCATTTCCCTTTTACTGCATTTTAGATTTTTATGTAAAGATTATGTAAGCTCCATTAGTAATAGGTTCACTATTTAACAGACTCAGGAATATATCAATATATATTTTTTTAATTCCAGTAGTGAAGTATTGTATCAATTTGACATTTTCCAAGGCTTTAATATATGGCGGGTTTTACCAAAAGGCTAACACAGTGATGTTTAAGTATTTGAAAAACTGATATGAGTATCTATATTGCCAGAACATTTTGAACACTTAAGGGTTCTTTGCAAGTCCATCTGTTAAATGGTTCTACATCATTGTACCTTTAGTTATCCAGTTAACCATTAAACAATTATGAAACAATTGATGAAAGTAGAGGTTATATAACTATTTATTACATAAGGTTATTACATATGTAACTGGTTGTTATTATTGCTGGTATTGCTTCAAAAGTTGGGGGTTTGTGTTTTTTATTTTTTATTTTATTTTAATTGAATCTGTGACTTTCACCACCATAGTATTAACAATACTATGGTGTTATTATCAGCATGTTGATTCCAGACTGGATGTCTGTTTTTGACCTGGAAAGAGTGTTTCATTGATTTTCTGACCAAGGTTTTTCAGCAGGCAGTTGTCCACTTTTTTGGTTCACAACCTATAGATTAATTGCAATAACCTCCTCATGCAGCTGAAGCAGCTTATTGCACAAAATATGAACTGCTGAACACAAGCTTTGCATTCACTGTGTACTGTGAATACATATTAATTCATTCATGCTTAAGACTGTGTGTTACATAACCCCTGTTCACAGCTTTGATTATAATCATAAGAGAATAACTCGTTGTCCTATGGACTTTAGGTGAGAGCAATTTAGTCCTTTCTTGTCTTTCTTCTGGCCAATTAGAGAAAGAAAAGATCCTGAACCTTAAAAAATCATTTTATCCCCCAATAGTTTCACAGAAGCTTGGTGTGCATATGGTAATATGAAGTCAGATGTTAAACACAGTCACGTCCTGCCACTGTTCTCACTTTGTGCAGGCTTATTGCATAAAAAGCTTAATCATCAAATTAACAACAGATATGATCAAATCCATATAGTCAAATGAAAAACATATTAACACAAACATAAAGCACATCATGAAAACAAAACACAAGCCACACGGCGGTGGTAAATCTCAGTCCTACCTCACCTGTTAATCCACTATCTGAACTCAGCATGTAGATCCATTCTGAAACTAGTGATTCACCACTGAGTCACACATTTCTTCTGCTTAGCAATTAATGATGCCACCTCAAAAGGTCAGCTAAGACCATTCATCCAAGAATTCTAGGACTACATGACTGCAGTGTGTGAATTTGAAGCTAGCAGCAGGTCAGACTACAGATTACAATCGAGGGACACAGTGTTCCCTTGCCCTGCTGCTTCACGATGCCTGCCTTTCTAATGCTCAGTGATTTTGCCTCAAACTTATCAAGACAGAAGGAAACAGCCCTCATTAGTTCTCATCATAAGTAAAAGTCTACAAAATAATTATGTGGTGCTTTTTCCTTGTTATTTATTTCAGCCTGATATGCCAAGGTGCTGAGGCAGTGCCATTGCAACATCAGGAATGCCACATCTAATTGTAGTCTGGATGAGTTGCAGTGGAGTCTTAGGACCATTAATGTGTTCTTGGAACTCTGCTATTAGCTGACAGGGCATCAAGCTAGTAGAGAACATTAGTGAAATTTTATTCTTTCATGTTAACAATACAGTGAGACAAGGAATACAATGTAATAATAAAAAAAGATGCTGTAACCAAGGACAAAAGCTTTTGCACAAATAGTACTGAGATGTCAGTCATATTTTCTCATACAGTACAAGACAAAGGGGAAAAAGAAGAAGGATGAAGGATCATGAGGCTTAGGGTTGACACATCAGTGACATGCTCTGAGTTGATTAGTTTCTGGATGATTTGTGGCATTTGGCTGGACTCTCTATTCACTGGTCCTTTTTTGTTTTTATTAACAATCTTTTGTTGATGTTGAATAAAACCAATTGAAGATATCATTAGCTTGTTTTACTGTTATGCTAAAACCTTAGGAACACTGCAGAAAGTAATTGCCATCAAAATGGGGGGAAATGTGATCTCAGTGAATTTTACCATGATAAGGTTGCTTATCGATTTTTATAAATGGGCTGGTTTGAGTATTTCAGAAACTGTTGAGTTCATGGGATTTTCATGCACGACAGTCTACAGTTTTGTTTTGTTTTTGGTGCAAAAAAGAAGAAAACTGTGAACAGAAAAGCATTACAGAATGCACAACACATCGAGTCTGCCTGGGCAGATGGTATTTATGATAGTATGGGGAGGTTTGCACAGGTGTATGCAAATAGAAGATAGATAGAATACAGAGGTGTAAAGAGTTTTAATTTCACCTAATACTTTCGACTTTTATATTCCGTTCTCACTACATTATCAAACACTACAAGAGCTTACGTACTGCTTAGTATTCAGCTAGGTTGTTTCATCAAGATTATTATTAACTAAGTTTTAGAGATTAGTAACAAATCTGAAGAATGTTAGCTGATATGTTCCTGCATTCCTTGGCTCCTTGGCAAAAGAGGTACTAATTTACCATCAGTGTCAAAAATCAGTGTGCAAGTTGAGGCAGATGTCTTTTTCTTTTTGTGAATCTTGTTTCAACTACTACTTTCATACTTTAAGTAATTTTAAGAGTTTATACTTTTCTACTTTAGTGAGGAAAACATGGAAATCATGTCTAATCACACAGCATGTTACCAAATTGGGATTCAGTGTTCGTGACCCCTTATAGGACCTTTTCTATCATCTCTAGCTGGAGCAAGAAGAAATCTGGCATGCAGTCACTCATTTCTCTCCTCTTTTCTGTCTCATTTGAGAGGGAGGGTTGTGTAAATGAAGTGATTAGGCAAATCATAATCAATTAAGTGGATGCCCCTACCTCTGAATGTTCTCCTCATTAGTGAGGAGCAGAAGGCAGCTGTGAGGGCTTGTACAGTGTCTGCCCAGGCACACTCCTAGTTGCAGCCATCTGTTTATCTCTCAAAGGAGAACCAAGGAGACTGATATCACTGTCACTGATGTCATAACCCTGCACAGAATACCCCAACAGCCTGAGCTGAAGCACTTCTCACACCTTTGAGCAAAATCACTGATGTTTTCATGCCTTATTCCTTCCTGCATGTAACAGTGAACAAACATTTCATGGTAATTTATACTGGAAGCAAATCGCGTGTTGTGTATTTTAAGAAATCAAGAGCTGCTTGAGCAGATTTGAATTTGGATATTGATATAATATGTAATTGTCACGAATCGGGGTCGAGGCAGAAGCAAGTGCAGATAATAAGATTTATTTAAACAAACAGACTACAAAACAAAGACACTAAGACAACTTGGCATAACACCGTAGCATGAAACACAACACCGTGACATGAAAGACAGAAGTCTAAGACAACGAAAGACAATGACTATATATACACACACTAGTGCTCGTTACCAAAACAGGAATCAGGTGCAGGTGGTCATGTGACAGGAAGTGCAGTGGCTGATAGGAACTGGAGTCCATAGGTTCATGATATGTGACAGTAATACTCAGGGAATCTCAGAGTGATCAGTATTTGTTTTGAAAGGGTCATCTCTTTGGTCAAAAATGCATTCTTGGTCTAGTACTCTGCCCTCTTGTGGTAATATGCTATAGCTGACTGTCTTCAATTAAACTTTAATCTGTCTTCTGTTATACTTTTGTTACAATTTAAACTTATTCAGCGTTGCATGAATTCTCATTCTTAGCACAGCACTTTCCCCAAACAACAGATGTCTTAGTTACAAACATATCAACAAGTACCAACATGATAATGATTAAGGATTTGCACTCGTCAATATTGTCTCTGTACCCTCTCACTCTGCTCACCCACTTTTCCAACCAGGGGTATGATACCAGACCATGAAACCAAAAGCTTCCAGACATAGAGACAGTTTCTTCACCTGAGCTATAGCCCTGCTCAATAATGGACAAGACCAATTAACACAAACCGATGTACTGCTGAAATACTGCACTGTATCCTCACAACTAGTGCAGATCCTCTTGTATGATATGCATAATACTGTATGATTTTCTTAATCACTCTTGTTTGTATAGGCTACTTATCTTTCTGCAAGATGTGTGGATTTGTTTATAGCTCTAAAATATTACTGTAATTGTACATCATTGTACTCAATACTCATTATCTGTTAAAAGAAAATATCACTTGAGTGTGACCCCATGCAACATGTATGCGAATCATGGCCAATAATATTAATTCTGATTCGGATTCATTGATCTTACAGTATCTGTATTATATTTGCCATATTACTACATTAAACTAATTATTATAAGCAATTGGATATCTGTTCTTTCCAGAGTGTATTCTGTCTTCTGTTCCTGGGATAAGCTCCAGATCCTCCAGTTTCTAAAGATGAATAAATACATTTTGGATTGAAAAGAATGAATAGAAAGCCTCTGAAATGGGATACATAACCTCTGTAATGCTTAAGCACCTCAGAAGCATGTTGTATAAAGTTGATAGTGTGAGGGTTTGACTGCTTTTACCGCATTTAGCTTCAAACTCTCTATTTGTCATGTTGCATAACAGATCCCTGAACCACAATCATTCATTGGGTTGACTTGCTGGGGATTTAGCATACTGTAGGTTGTATTTTCTGCGATTTTTCTGTACAACAGCAGTGGTTACCTGTGCATGATGAGCTTTGGTACATCTTTGGTGCACACTTTACATTTTCTACACTATTCTAAAGATTCTTCCATCATCAACTGCAATATTGTTTATCAGTGTACTGTCAAACTTGCCACTGCTAGAATCTGCAATGGATTCTCAGTTGATTTTCCCATCTTTGTTAATGAGAGTAGGTTTTTGTGTTCTTTATGGGGTATCACATCAAACAATAATATATCAGAGCAGATGGCAAACACAATAATGATACTGTAATTCCAATAAACGTGTGATTTAAATGGCAATAAGATATAATGGCACTGGTTTGTATCTGTGTGAATACAGTAAGGATGCAGTGACTCATTCTCTTGTACTACTCTCTCTGACACACATACACACACACACACACACACGCACACTTTCAATATCTCTGTGGTTGGGTTGGAAGATTTTTCTTTGGCTCAGAAATGCAGTATTATTTGATGAAAGGTGCCCCAAACTAGGAGGTACTGGCAAAGGCTTTTTTTCATTAAGAGCCATGTTACTTGGGTATAATGAACTGCACTTGCTAGTATAATTGCGTTGCAGAACTCGAGCAACTCATTTAAACTGCCTATTTCTCTCTTTCTCTCACACACAGCCTAATACAAACATGCACAACTTCACCCTCTCGCACACATCCTTTCATTAACTGCATTCCCTAGTGTGATCATTAAAGTGATGATTGACAGACCATGGTTTGGACCCTATTCATACAGCAGGTATGAAGAGGACCTTGCAGTCAGCTTCCTGGTTTAATTGGATGCTTATACTATGGTCATGGGAGAGGGTCCAGGACTTGCTCTGCATTTCTCGTAACTACAAGAGAAAGGGAATGAGGATAAATGACATGACTATACTGGAGATGACACTGCATAGTAAGTTTTTAAGCGTCCTTTGTTAATTCTCAAAATATCAGTCTCAGTTGGTTGGAATATGGGAATAACCTAAATGTTTTGTTGTGTGCTGTGTGGATGCTGACTAATCATAGATACTTGACTTTGATGAATAACAACTACATGTCATCCAACAAATGTAAATCATTTTAGTCCCAGATGAGTTTTAATATCATGCAAGGCATATAGCATCCATCCATCCATCTTCTATCACTTACTCCTTTTCAGGGTCACGGGGAACCTGGAGCCTATCCCAGGGAGTATCGGGCACAAGGCGGGGTACACCCAGACAGGGTGCCAGTCCATCGCAGGGCACAATCACATACACACTCATACACCCATTCATACACTACGGACACGCCAATCAGCCTACCACACATGTGGAGGAAACCACAGTTGCCTGAGGAAACCCCAGCAGCACAGGGAGAACATGCAAACTTCGCACACACATTGCCCCAGTGGGACTCGAACCCCAGACCCTAGAGGTGCTAACCACCGTGTTATTTACCACCAAGTTAATATACACTTTTTTTTAAAGTTTAATTTTTATTCAACGTTTCTGCTGAACACTTCTGATGAACATTTCTACAGAACATTTCTACATTTCTACATTTCTACTGAGCATTTCTGCTAAACAATTTTGCTAAACATTTCTAATGATCATTTCTGCTAAACATTTCTGCTGAACATTTCTGCTAAACATTTCTGCTGAACATTTCTAAAGTTTCATTTTTATTGAACATTTCTGCTGAACATTTCTACAGAACATTTCTCCATTTCTTTTTTATTAAACATTTTTGCTGACCTTCTGATGAACATTTCTGTTGAACTGCTAAGCCTATCTAAATCGCCTTTTCTGTTCTGTCCTCCTCAACATTTCCCAAAAATAAAAACAAATTGAGCAACAGCAGTAAATATTCACAGATTTTTTTCTTTTTATACAAAGGAAAACAAAATTGAACCCACAACCCACCCCCCCGGCTCATCATGGCCGCTCGTTATAAAGATATTATAAAATTCAACAACAGGCACCAACCTTTAAGTGGGTAGTGTCTGTAACTCCATAAAGTATGCAATAAAGGGATGCAATTTATGAAAAAACCTATCTGTACAACCATTCATCGTATATCTTATTTTCTCGAGTTTCAGAAAAAACATCACGTCCTTTATCCACTGGGAGATAGATGGGTATTTAGCAGCCTTCCAATGCAATAGTAGGGAAGAAGTTAACATACACTTATTTAAAAGCCAGTTTGTTTTCTTTTATTTAACACGGTTCTCTGACACATCCTTAAAGGCATATGCTCTGATCATCAGGCCAAGCTTTGGAATCAGCCTTGATTGAAAAGCATTGTTACATGAAAAGGATTCTAATATAAAACACTTCTTTCAAAATGTCCATGGATGATTAACACATAATATATTACTGCACTCTTTTCTTGCACATGGACCTTGATAGTCTCCGTTATCCAAGATCAAGACTCTTCATCCTTTTCTTGTGAAAGGGTAAGGAAAGGGTGGGGCATGTAATAAACGTATTCCCATTAAAATAGTTCATTTATAAGGGATGGAGCATCAGTCATTAGATTGAGGAATTAAAAACGGTTCAGCTAGGCTAAAAAAAGCAGCATGGAGACAGAAATGGAGGAACAGGCACAGATTACATAAAATATTTTAGGAATACACGTACCATGATACACATACCGATACAAATGTATAAATTTAGCTATATACAGTTACACTGACAGATTCAGTTACACGTTATTGACCTGGTCTTCCATCACTGTTCATTCACACTAAACAGTACCTTAGAAGAACTGCACGAAATTGTACACAGATTGGTAAAACATGTCTTCTCATTAAGTGGTATTTGTAAGCTTGTATGAACGTGAAACAACATCTCAGCTTCTTATATGTCTTTTATTCTTGGACTAGTCCAGAAATAGTTTTGTGTTTGGAACTCAAGGAAGGAAATGATACTGCAGCTATTTTCTGGATATAATGGTGTAGAGGGAGTGAGTGGTATGTGGTTTATATGCGTTGTGTAAGTGCATGTGCAGACCTGGGTGCAGATCTTTCCATGTCTCATAGCATGGCAACAGTAGTGAGCTGGATTCTGCAGACTGTCTGATCCCGAGACTGTCGTTTGTGTTTTCTTGAATATATGCAGCACTGTATTAAAAATTTAGATGAGTATTTAGAATACTTAAGCACTCTACCTATTGTATAATATGTCCCTCTGAAATATCAGGCTTATGCTGTTTCTTTCAGCCTGGGGGAGGGAGGGAGAGAGAGAGAGAGAGAGAGAGAGAGAGAGAGAGAGAGAGAGAGAGAGAGAGAGAACAGAGCTAAAGAGTTTGATACCTTGTGAGGTCATACTAAGTTTTATTTCCCTCCTTCACTCAGCTAGCGCTTACATCACTGATGTAGTGTATCACTGGAGTAGAACCACAGAATCCATCAGAACTCAGAAAGTAATAGAAATCCAGTTAACCCCATCTAACTTCAGTATCCCTATAACTTGGGGCCATTTTCATATTTGGTGACTTCAGTCTAAAAGTTACGTTAATATAAATTAATACATGTGTAATATTTACTTTTATTCATATATGGGAGCTTTATGAATTGATATAGATCACGTCTCCGAGGTTTTCATGTTTCTTGAGTAGAAGCATCCAGAACATTTTCAATAGAGTCTAGACCACTAAAAAAATGCAGACTGAAGAAGGAAATAGTGGTTTTCTTTCTTTTCTGTCAAATTTCATACAATGTAACATAAAAGCAAGATATAATGTAAAAATGAAAAACTACACAAAACGATATATGAATGAGGATATTACAATGAAGCTTTGAAACAAACATCTTATTGGAGTCTAGTAAATTGCAGATTTGATCTTGATCCAGCACATCCTTTATGATTTGCATTTTGTTTTTTTTATATTTTGCTGCAAGAGTTCATCATGCGCACAAATTGATGAACCCACAAAGATACTAAATTGAGGTCATGAAATCACATGTGAATGGGATGTATTTCTTTTACATTACATTTTAATTCGCTATTTTGAGTCAAATGAATCTCAAATAAATAAAATGATGTATTTTTCTTTATTGAATGCACACGCCTATTTTAAAAACTGTGTCCATGGTTTGAAGGCTAAACCAAGTGATCTTCCACTCTTACACAATAAGTGTTGATCATCATTTTATTCATTAAAAAAAATGGTCATCAGCATCAAACAGTGTCTACAGTTTAGATGTTTTTCCATCCAGTGTTGACGTGTGGAAAAAAAAATCCTAAAACATCATTCACAATCTAAATTTCAGTATTGTGGTTACATGAAACTGTCAGGCACTAGCTCTGGACTGGATACTGCTTTTCACACAAAAATAACTGCGTAAGAATCGAGCATTCCAGACAAGACCATTATAATCCTGGGTTCCAGTTCATCTTAAAGGTGTTAAGTGGGGTTGAGGTCTGGGTTCTGTGCAGGGTACTCAAGTTCTTCTACACCATCTTGGCAAACCATGTCTTCATGGACCTCACTTTGAGTATATGGGCACTGTCATGCTGGAACAAGTTTGGACCCCTTAGTTTCAATGAAAGGACATTTTCAACACATACAAACACATCATATAGAATTGTGTGCTTCCAAGTTTGTGGGAAAAGTTTGGGGAGGACCCACATATTTGTGATGGTCAGGTGTCCAGAAACGTTTAGCCATATAGCCCGTGATAGAAATATTAGTTCAGTACCATAGCATTGGATCTTGATAGAATTAAGGTTTAATCAGGACAAAACATGTGAGAAGAAAACATGTGAGCAGAGAGGGCTAGAACCCTCAGAATGAATGAGTGCTTATTAAAAATGCAGTGGGAGCCTGTGAATGTTAAAACATTAATTAAAGAGGGTTTATTATTCACCCCCCCCCTTCCCCGCCCATGCTGGTTCTGCCTTTGTTTTGCCTGCTGTGCTAGACTACTACATTCTTTCAGAGCATTTGCATGTTTATTTTACAGACTAACAGCCTGTAATTTATAGTTATTACAACCTGATCTTTTTTTAAGGGGTTGGTCTTACCCAGGACCTGTTCTGTTATTCTATTTCATTTGTGTCTCAGCCATTAAAACAGACAGCTAATACCTGAAATAGCCCTGTCTTCCTGACTGTGAACTCCATTAAACCATTTATGTGCCAGAACTGTACATGCTGTCTCTGTAATAGTTGTTTATTTTTTCCTGAATGCAAAGTAAAACCTTGCACACGCTTTTCTCCTTTTTTTTTCATCGCCCATTGACTTGACATAGTGTCTCAGGGGAAAGGGAACAGTGAACAGTGGGAAGGGAGCTAGGGGAGCTGTGGCTATGGTAGGAATGGAGGACTATGAAAGATGAGTACTCTTTGCCTTTACCTATCAGTTCTGTATCCATCTCCTACAGTCAGCTGTATGTTGTGGCATGCTCTCAGGTTAGAATTCAATTCAATTCAGTTATATTTGTATGGGGCTTTTCATAATGTACATTGTCACAAAGCAGCTTTACAGAAATATATCAATATCAGATCAAAATTTTAATCTAATGAATTTGTCCCTAATGAGCAAGCCAGAGGTGATGGTGGCAAGGAAAAACTCCCTGAAATGATATGAGAAGAAACCTTGAGAGGAACCAGACTCAAAATGGAACCCATCCTCATCTAGGTGACACCGGATAGTGTAATTATAAATAAATATCTTCCATAACTGTGTGCTATACGATAAAACAAAGAGTGCAACTGTGTAATCAGGAGATTCACCACAGTCTCAACATGAATTTTTAAAAAAACATTTTGAAACATGAATTAAAAAAAAAAAAAAAAATTGAAAGTTTATTCTGCCAAAATCATGAACAAAATCACAATGTCTGTTTGTGCAAATGTAATCCAAAACTGTCAACGCAACCGCAGTCCCAAGACATCATACCAAAACTGCCCGCATCAAATGTAGTCCAATGCCATCTCCATGTCTTCCAAGTGTCCCCAGGATGAACATATGGGGCCATCCTTAGCAACAGTGTCTGGCCTCCAAGCAACTAGAACTCCAGAAGCAGGGCACCAGGATGGTCCAGACCGGCCCAGAGAGCAAAACGGGTCAGGCCTGCTGCTACCCCAGGAGCAACACGTGTAGAGCTTGTGAGTGTGATGATTAGACGGTGTTGCTGTCATCTGGAATCTTTGTAGAGGCTGGTTCTGAGCTGGAGCTGGCACATTCACTAATTATCTCGGGATGGGCACCCCGAGGTAGGAACAGGAAACAAATGGAGAAGGATTAGCTTAGCTGCATTTCATTGAATTTCAGGCAGTGATGACCATGTGCATTTGTTATCATTTTATCATAGAAGACTGGAGTACCAGTTTATGAGATGTGTTATGTGAATGCTAGGCTAAAGAAATGTGTTTTTAATCTGGATTTAAACTGAGAGATTGTGTCTGAGCCCCGAACATTATCTGGAAGGCTATTCCAGTGTTAAGGTGCTAAATGTGAAAAAGCTCTACCTCCTACCCACACTAAGTCCAGAGTTTTATGACCTTAAAGCGAGTGAAGGATTGTAACGTGATAGAAGATTAAATACAAAGGAACTTGACCATTTAGAGTTTTATAGGAGAGTAGCAGTGTTTTATAATGAATATAGAACTTAATAGGTAATCAGTGTAGAGATGATCAAATTGGGATAATATTTTCACAATCTGGTAAGCACTTTAGCAGCTGTGTTTTGGACTAACTGTAGCTTATTTATTGAGGAAGCAGGACAACCACCTAGCAGTGCATTACAATAATCAAGTCTTGAGGTCATGAACACATGAACTAGTTTTTCTGCATCATTTAGAAGCAGTCTTATCCTCAGTGCTCCCTCTGTCGTCAATGTCTGATTGAGAGATGGTCCTTCACTGTAGTGTCAGGGGACCCCTTTAAACATGCTCTGCTTAATGCCTTAATCAGCCCCCTGCTGAGGCTCTCAGGACCCCCGGAGAGGGCTGAGAGTGTGCCACACAACACAAAAGAGGCCATGTGTGCGTGTGTGTATGTGTGTGTTTGAGGGCTTTGTGGAATTGTGGAATGCTGTTGGGCTCATGGTGATTACCCTGACCAGGGGTTCAGTATTGTAGCGCTGCACCCAAGCACCTCACCTTTACAAGGACCCCCTGCTGAGAACCAGCGGGATCCCAATGCAGCCCCGCCAATCATGGGCACTTAGAGTGGGCACAAACATTTATCTCAGCCACTTAAACAGTGATACGTACACTGAACACACACACAGCCACACAAAACGTGACATCGCTATTCACTGCTCTTTGAGCACACAAAGACATTTATCACAGCCACTTAGCCAGTGAACACACCCTACCCACACACGCACACACACACACACACACACACACACACACACACAAAATAAAAATGGCAACGAAAATTCATAATATATAACTATTTCAATTACGGAAATGCGTCACAAACTACTGGGAACAGGATACATAAATATATTGGAATTAACAGAAAACAAAAAAAGAAACAATTCAGTCATAGTTTTATTTATTCATATTCTCTTCTATTTTGTTTTAATTATGTTTTCATTTCTGTTTTAGATTTAAATGACAATATTGCAATATTAATATTTCAATTCAGTGAAAGTCCTGAAAATGTCATCGTTAGATTTTTATATTCTATGATATTTCTGTTGTAGAAATATTTAACACACTGCCAATCAGAGAGCTAACATTAAAGACTTGCCTGCCTACCGCACAGCCTTTCATCATATCATCAATCGGTCTTCTTCAGTGATTCTCTGATAGACCTCTTCTGGACCAGGTTGGACAGCTCTGAATCTTTTCCATCAGACCATTTGGAATAGAATTGTATAGAATAGTATTACCTTTTTTGTAAACATTGTATTGGATACATTTCTTTTTTACTTCTTAAGTAATTTGTAAATTACTTCAGGTTGAGGTGTGATAATGTGCTTGAGGCCTATAAACCCTTGAAAGTGCCTCTTTTCATGGATAACTTGGTATCTTCATCTGACTCAGGCAACCTGTTCTGTCTCTCTACTGATGCAAACACAATGCAAAATCACTGATGTTCTCCAGCACCATGGTGGTGGATAACTATGTGCCTCCCCCATTGACACCCATGTCCTCTAGACTGCCCCCTGGCATTGCTCAGCCAGTCTCCCTCGGTAGTCTGTTCTGGTCCAGAGATTATTCACACAGGTAGCGCTAATGAGAAGAACTGGTCCTCACCCACACGATTCTGATGTCAATATGTGTTGCTCTGATGTGTGAAGTACTTGTACAACTGGCAGTACTATTTTTTCGGCCTGTAAAGCTGCTCCTAAGCAGAATTTATTTTATTCTTTAAAGGTTAAAGGAGTTAAAGGTGGGGTCAGTGAATTTAAATTTAGAACACAGTAATATTGGCAGATGTTTTCACATTCTGGCAGCTGTGTGGAAAAGCTTGAATAAATTTTACCCCATATTTTGAGTAAGATTTGACCTATTTTATTAAAAAATATCTGCAATGCAATGCAACGTGGTAATGTTTCAAGTCCATCAATACATATCAAACATGTCACTTTTACATTAGCCTTTATTTACATAAGTGGCTTTATTACTAATAGTACTAGTTACATAAGCTAAGGAGCAGTAGTTTACTAGCTATACATGACAAAATGTAATGTTACATAAATATTTTACAAAGGCTCATAAGCTACTTTTTTAGACGTAACTCACTCTAATTTTAGCATAAAATAGGATACTTGTATTACAAGGCTTTTGCTTGTGGTAGATTTTACTTGAAATTGTGTACTATATGATATGAACAATGTGAAGTACATTTTAATAATTTTTTTAATCACATTAAGTGTGTTTCACTGTTCACAATCAGGCAACTGGTGTGGATTTTACTCAATAATTGTAAGCAAATATAGAAGACGTTTCATTTTTCACATGACGCATATACATATACATATACATACATACATACATATATATATATACATATACATACATATATATATATATATATATATATATATATATATATATATATATATATATATATATATATATATATATATATATATATATATATATATAAAAAAAATTCTACAAACAATATCCCATAATGACAACATGAAAGAAGTTTGTTTGAAATCTTTGCAAATTAAAAAAAATATTTAAAAAAAAAGCACATGTCCATAAATTCAGCCTTTTCTCAATACTTTGTTGAAACACCTTTGGCACCAATTACAGCCTCAAGTCTTTTTGAGTATGATGCTACAAGCTTGGCAAACCTATTTTTGGTCAGTTTCTCCCATTCTTCTTTGCACGACCTCTCAAGCTCCATCAGGTTGGATGGGGAGTGTCGGTGCACAGCCATTTTCAGATCTCTCCAGAGATCTTCAATTGGGTTCAAGTCTGGGCTCTGGCTGAACCACTCAAGAACATTCACAGAGTTGTCCTTTAGCCACTCCTTTGTTATCTTGGCTGTGTGGTTAAGTTCGTTGTCCTGTTGGAAGATGAACCTATGCCCCAGTCTGAGGTCCAGAGCATGCTGGAGCTTTCTGGCCACTCTGCCATACAGGCCTGATTGGCAGAGTGCTGCAGATATGGTTGTTCTCTGTCAGATTGACCATCAAGCTCAAAAAGAAGAAATGGAGGGTTATGGAAAGGCCTAGTCAAAGATTGGATTTGAATCCCTTGAAATGTTGATGGGGGATTTGAAATGGGCAGTGCACACAAGAAAACCCTCAAACATCTTGCAACTGAAAGAATATTGCATGGAAGAGTGGTAAAAATTTCTTGAAAACCTGGTGGACAGTTATGCAAAATGCCTACAAGAAGTTATTTCTGCTACATGGGGCAATACTAGCTTCTGACGTCAAAGGTGTACTTACTTTTTCCACAGAAGAATATCACATCTGTTGATATTTCTGTTGAATAAATAATTGACAAAGCCAATGTTCCTTGTGATTTTGTTCAAGTTTCAGCTTTATTAATAGGCACTGTTTCAAAGATGATCAAATGTTTGCTTGTCCAAATATGTCAAAAAAGCCATGGGGTGTACTTATTTTTTCACATGACTGTATATATAATATAATATAGCACAAACTCTGAAAATAGAAAAAAGTAAAATGATATGGACAGCAAACCCAGCAGGATCAGGTGACATCTTTACTTCCTGTCAATCATAATCCCATTTTGTCCCTACCAAATCCCACTCACTAGCCAGCTCTCCTCAATCTCAGCAACTGGGTTAGGGGAGAGTAAACATGTGCATCCTCCTAGACACATGGAGCCAGCCACCACATCTTTTCAAATGGCTGCTCATGCCACATCACAGGGCAGTGTAACATAATTGGAGGTAAACACTATCTGCCCATGTCTGCATGCATGAGCTCAACAACAGCCATGATTGGTTAGTTTAATGCCGATTGAACGGGGAGAGAGATCGATGCAATCCCTCCTACCCAGAGAGCACAGCCAATTTTATTCTTCAGCATACACCTGGTCAGAAATGCCTGTGGTCTCTGGGTAGTACGAATAGGGATTTGTACTCACATTCAACAAAAAACATACTTCTTCCAAAACTAGGAATTATAGCTTTGTTCTGTGCTTAGTGTAAAATACTGAAAACATTGATAATTGTAGCATCATGTATTATTATTATTATTATTATTATTATTATTATTATTATTAATATTATTATTGTTATCGTTATTGTTATTATTATTATTATTTTCACATCAGATCCTGACATGCTATGACTGAATAATAGCATTGGTACTTGATCCATTATGAAGACTAAAAACAACTGGGGTAATAAGTTAATCTTAGCTGAAGTGCAGCTTGCCAAATATACCTAAGGCCCCTACACCGCTACACTCCAACAATAAGGGTGACTACCGCTCAATATGCCTCCTCTCTAAACTTACTTATTGTCAGTGTGCTAGATGAAAGACCCTGCCCAACATCCTGTATACGATTAGTAGGTGCTACAGGAGCACTTGCTTCTCACCCAAGCACCTCACCTGATGCTACACCGTGCTCTCTATCAAAAATACTGAGATTATTTTCACACACTAAAAATAAGCCTGCTATCTGAGACTGGTCTGAACTTTCCACAACTTTTACAAACATTTTTATTTAAAATGTAACAAAACTGATCAAAACAGCACAAATAAGAAATTCCGGAAATTTTCAAAGACCTTCTCCAGGGCAGAAAAAGTGAGAGAGAATAGAAAAGTTTGCCTGAATTAAATAATATCACTCTCCATGAAGAAGATGAATATACTGCATCCTTGCTTAGAAACATGGTTGTCTTCAGTGAGAATACATGCTTAGTGCACTTGACTCAAGTGTTCTGGGACAAACATGGCTGTATTTGGCAGTGCGCTGGGGAAGATTTTGGCAGGCAAAGCACACTTCAGGAGCCTAGCTGGCAGGATCTAAACAGAGATTGTTATTATGCTAATGCCAAATAAAAGTCCAGTCCCCCACACTGCTTCTGTAGCAACTCTGTCTAATGTATCAGTGCCATAATGGAGGTCATCCTTCACTGCAGCCCACTCGAGCCGCTGCCATCTATACACAAGCCAATTCTCAGCTCCTAACCCTTGTTGGATGCCAAATGGCTTTAAGTATCCAGTACATTTAGTTAACTTTGCAAAACTTCATTAAGTGGGACTCCAACGGCCTGATTTGCTTTGCTCTGTGTTTACATTTTTATAGTGGTTAGTGGCAGGGGTGGAAAACATACTGAGAATTATACTTAAGTGAAAGTGTAGATATTGTATCAATTTAAAGTGGAAGAATACAGCCAAAATATACTCAAATGAAAGTAAAAAGTTGCTACTCAAGTATTTAAAAAGGAAAAAGTATATGTGATGAAATTAAATAATTAAATAATATGTTTTCATGTGAAAAGTAACTTTTATAACTGAAAACATGAGCCAATCTCTCTATGTTTGCTGGTTATATGCATAACCAGCAATATATACAATAATTTGAAAATGAAATAATCAGTAAAATCTTTAATGAAAAAAAAATGAAAAAATAAACAAAACAAAACAAATAAAAGACAGAAAAAGAACCAAAAACTAGAAAAACTACAACAATGGACTAGACTATGGAATACAGGGCAAGGGAAATTCAACATGAACTACTCACAATGCAAATACAACAATATAGCCATAACCATACAACATATAATGCTTATTAGAGGAACACAAAACAGGTGTGCACAGAAGCAGGAAGTGAGGCAAAGGAAGAAATAAAAAATGTGAGTGAGTTATGGTCTGGGGGGTAATTGTCCATGGTGAACATGACGACAAGAATCTAGTCAACTAACTGTGATGAGTGATGTATATTGTCAAAACAGCAAACTGTATTGTCAGTGTTATAGATTTCCATCCATCCATTATCTGTATCAATTATCCTCAATGGGTAGCTGGGAACCTGGAGCCTATCCCCGGAGGTATGGGACACAAGGCGGGGCACTCCCTGGATGGGGCACAACCACATACACATTCACACACCCATTCATACACTACGGATACTTTTTTTGGGAAGGAAACTGGGGTACCCAGAGGAAACCCCTGAAGTAAGGAGAGAACATAAACCCTCAACCCTGGCGGTGTGACGCAAACATGCTAACTACTAAACGACCATGCCCCTCTTTTATATCTGTATGTTGATTAATCTAAAGCAAATACTTGTATATACAACATAACCCATTTTAAGCTGAGAGGTGCTACTCTGTTTATTGCTAATGCTGTGTGCAGCCATGTTAATTTGACATCATTTATTCAACTGAGATGACCTTGAAGACCAGAATTGCAGAGATGATCCCAAGTTCCTAATTAGGAATATTGAGTTGAGGGGATGTTTTCTTTGGTTTTTACTGGTTGGAGGTCAGAAACCATGAGTTATGACCTTGAATGCAGTCAGTGCAGCATTAGCACCAGTGGTAGAACTATAAATTCTATGAATAATATAATATCATTGTCCTCCTACAAAACCTAGCTGCAACCAAATTGGAACTTTCTGGACGATGTCTTGAGCTGTTGCTTAACATAATCCAGTCAAATCCAACATGATGCTGCCACCACCATGCTACAAAAATGGACTGATGTTTGTTTAATTTAAAGCCTCGTCCTTTTTCTTCCATATACTGACAATTATGATCATACATTTCTATTTTTGTTTCCTCTGACCAGAGAAAACTCCAACAAAATGCTACGTCTTCATTCATGATTACATCCCTTATCACCTGTAAAGTTCTGTCTGGCTTCTTATGCATCATCCTTTCAGGCTATGACTATGTAGGGCTCTCTTTGGTACCTTATGCTTCCAACTCCTTAGTCAGTTTCTTTGGTGCTCAGTTGGATTTTTTGGACCAAAGTGTGTTCATCCCTGGAATTAATTTGTGCCTTCTTCCTGAATGATGTAGTGTCAGTGAAGTCCCAAGATTTTCATATTTATATCCAATTATATGTACAGATGCTCATGATACCTCCAGTTGTTTGGAAATTGCTCCTAAGAAAGAATCGAGGTCTTGGTTTCCCACAAGTTCCTTGGATTTTCACATGTTATCAAGGGCAAAAAGGCATAGGTCCTTAAATATGTTTGAAACGTCATTACATACAGTGCATTTCTAGTATCTTTTATACTGTTTAAAGTGAGAGTTTACTTGATGTATATAATTTTTTTCTGAAATTCTGATTGAATTAAAGCTGAAATAAATCTGTGTCCTTTTGATTGTTTTCAAATTGGTCTTTGATGTGAACAGAGTAGATGTAGTAATTGACAAAGAAGTATGGAAACATGAATATATAAGTTTCCAAATGGGACCATCATTTTCAGTACATGCACAGAATTATCTGCATACTCTGCATACATTGTATTGTACCAAAACTCTGTCACACATTTGTGAATTGAGTGACCCCATGTGGGGTGGTAACCCCTAGTTACCTTGGTGCTGGTAAATATGCTCTTGCTCTAAACCAGACAAGCTTTATTTTCTGCTAAAAGAAAAGATGGCAGAAATTATATTCAAGTAACTGGACAAGTTACAGAATAGATCTGAGCAGTAAATATGTTTTTGCCATTTGTTATAATAGACATGCTTTGCCTGTGTTAGAACGCACCAGCCACTGGCTAGTAAGTAATAAGTAAGTAATATTAGAAATGCAACTTTAACCGGATAGTGATTTATAAATCTCATTGGACACAAAGCCACAGTATTTTGATATTGTGCATAAATTGTGCTTTTAATCTAAATATATTTTTTGTTAAATGTTTTTTATTTTTTAATTTTATTTATTTATTTTTTTTGCTATTTATTTACACATTGTATTGTGACCTGGAATATTACCTCAAGAAATCTCTCTTATAGGCTTTTTTTTTCTTCTTCCCCCCATCCCCCCATTTTTTCTTTCCCCGGAAGCAATTTCAACATAACCATAGAAGCAAGTGAAGGAATGTGTATGTATGCAAGATAAGACTCACAAAGGCTGAGTGTGAGAGGCAAGGCAAGGCAAGGTGGGGCAGTAGCTGTTCTAATGAGAGTTGCTCCTTGGATCTGTGCCGGACAGGTGATCCCTATGCATTTGCACTGCAGCCTCATGAATGCTTCTTTAGCTCCTGGGAGTAGGGGGATTGGCTGTCTGCATCTCTTACATAACCATAGTGCACACTCACATTCTGGAACAATGGTTACGCAGACTGGGATTCCCTCTTGAACAAAGTGAAAGAGAGAGAGTGAGAGAGATGTTGATTAAATTGGGCAATGGAGTAAGTGAGGTTGCAAAACGTGGGAACAATTGGAGGCAGAGGATGGCGAAGCAGAGGTGACCAAAAAGCACTTCCTTTGTATTCTGCTATAATGTGCATTGTAGTAAACTTACTGAGTTCCTCATCTGAAATTGATGTGTGTGTGTGTGTGTGTGTGTGTGTGTGTGTATGTGTGTGTGTTGGTGGATGATTCATCAGTGAGGACGATGAAACAGACAGTTTGTGAATGGAGCAGGAAGGAAACAGAGCTTAAACAGAGCCATGCAGTGTTAATACTATGCTTTCAATGTCATGATTAAAGGGTTAGTAGTAATAGAGCACCAATACTGAATTAAATGTAATACCATATTTTTAAAATTCAAGCTGAATTGAAAATCAGTGTTGTGTAACTACAAATACATAACATTAAACACATTTTGCAAAGTATTTTTCTAATTTTTTTAATATATTTTTATATAGCATAGGTAAGTAAGTAAGTAAGTCAATTTTATTGATATAGTACATTTCACACAGCAAAGCTGACCAAAGTGCTGAATAGAGTATGGAAAGTAAAATAGAAAATAGAAAAAAAAATAATAATAACAGACAATAGACAATAGTAAAAATTTATTAAAACGAGAGGAGATATGTTTTAAGGCTCTTTTTAAAAGTGCTAATAGAAAGTGCAAGGCGGATGTCCAGTGGCAATTAATTCCATAGACAAGGGGCAGCAACTGAAAAAGCTCTATCCCCCTTTATTTTTAACCAGGAACGAGAGACATGGAAAAGAAAACAGAAGATCTTAGAAGTCTGTTCAATAAAGGTGGTATAAGAAAATCTTTGAGATAGGAAGGAGCTTGGTCATTAAGAGTTATAAAAACAAACAACAGAATCTTAAACTGAATCCTAAAATGGACCGGGAGCCAATGGAGTGATGCAAAAATTGGGGTGACACGATTATATTTCTCTATATAATTAGGGAATGATTTAATACTCATGATTTTGATGAAGTTACAGAAGCATACTATGTTACACCCAATGTCCAAATGCAGAATAAGTTCACAATGCAGGGTCAATTTGATTAATCTTAAATAATGCATTGAGAATGGATAGAGAATTTGTTCTGGATTAAGTGACAATGTTAATCACTGCATCAAACAGAGATTTAGATAAACATCCATAGGACTCACAAGACTTAACCTGCATTAAGATGGCAGTATTTTGACAGCTCATGCTGGAGGATAGCATTAGGACTATGAAACACCCACTGAAATGCTTACATAATGTCTGAGGGAAATGGATGCAAGTACCAGCTATGTAACTAACAATGCAAATTGCAAAGCAAAAACATAGTCATATACGTCAAGCGGTTGGCAAGCAGTGCATGATAGAGGAGGTGATATCAAAGTTGAAGACAAAAACCAAAATCAATATGTAGAAATGCACAGTTGGCCAAAAATCTTGCAGGATGTAAAAGTGTGTAGCATATTATAAATACACAGAGTTGAGGAATGGGCATGAGAAAATTGTGTGTGAATCACTGTGCTGGTGAATGAGAGCATGTCCAGGCTCAAGTGAATTGTAAAATCACAGTGGCTACTGGATTGGTGGTGTATTAAGATGTGTCATTACATCATCCAATCTTACCCCACACCAACGCTCGTCTACAAAGGTGCTTCATAGTTGGATCAAAGGTTGGCCAATATGTCAGTCTATATCCAACTTCTCTCTTCTGGGTCATATCCCATATTTTGGATCAAAAAGTACAAGTATATTGAAGATGGACCCTCTGCCACAATTCAACAAGGAGCAGTGGTGGAACTCATTCATAAGGCTGGATACTAATATGTCATTAGTCAGTTCCTCTCTTCTGGGAGGATCCCTCCTAGTGCATCAAGAACACTAGAGTATATGGCCAAAAGTATGTGGATACCTGATCATCACACCCATATATGGTCTGTCCCCAAGTTCTTACCACAAAGTTGTCTAGAATGGCTTTGCTTGCTGTAGCATTAAGATTTAGCTTCACTGGAACTAAAGGACCCAAATCTGTTCCAGCATGACATGCTCATGTGCATAAAGTGAGATCCATAAAGACATGGTTTGCCAAGGTTGATGTGGAAGAACTTGGTGCCCTGACCTCAACCCCACTGAACACCTTTGGGATAAATTGGAACACAGATTGTGTGTCAGGCCTCCTCACTTGACATGAGTGCCCGACCTCACTAATGCTCTTGTGGCCAAATGGGCAAATCCCCACAGCCATTCTCCAAAATCTAGTGGAAAGCCGTAATAGAAGGACATCTCTTATAACAGCAAAGGGGGTATCAACTCCATGGTAATGCCTATGGTTTTGGAATGTGCAAATATGGGTGTGATAGTCAGGTGAACATATTTTTGGACATATGTTGTATATTAAAGACGTATACCCATTCAACAAGGAGAAAATGGTGCAGGTGGTTGCCCCATCTATGTTAATGGGGTTACTGCATTAATTACACCCTATTACTAAGACTGAACTGAGAATGCCTCCCCTGCTGATCTGCCTGTGACTTGTGATGTTATGAGACCCAGTGCTGGTGGGTATGTGCTCTCTCCCACACCTGTTCTGCCTTGTGGAACCACTTGTCTAAAACTTGATGTGCTTTAGTCTGTATGAGAACACAGGTGGCTGGTACAATGGAAAGGAGTATGAAAGGGTGTGTACATACTGCCATGTTCATCAATAAGTGGGAATTCTTCAGAGTTTTTGGTTATTTATGTAAACTTGGAAGCGATGATACCCTGCTCATCATAGCATCACACTGAACCTTTCCCTGGAAGGCATGCCATAATCTGTATGTGAATTGGCCTCAGTTTGTGTCTGTATCCTATGGAATGCCATAATGACTAAATACTTCCTTGAACAACACTTTGGCAACCTGGAAAGCCAAATATAGAGTTTTGACAGCCATGCAGGTATGTATTTTTTTAATGTAGGGGTTGTGGTTAATCTCTTCTTAAAGGTCTAGAAGACCTGAGAAACTGTAGGTATCATAGTTAGTTTTTTCTTTTAACAGAGAGATTCAAGGAGCTGAGATGGTACTGAAGTTTCTCAAAAAACAAGGATAGAGGTTTGCAAAGTGTAGAAACCTTTATAGAAGCTTCTTTATAGTTTGAGATTAAGGCCATTAAGTTACTGTTGACACCTTTGGCTTTTGCCACTATTTGCAATATTAATCATGGATTAAATAGCTAAAAAAGGAGATAAAGTTTTGATGGATTTATTATTATTATTATTATTATTATTATTATTATTATTATTATTATTATTATTATTATTATTATTATTATTATTATTAAACAAACAACTGGTTATCAAACAAAGTTCTCAGAATCTTATGAATGGCTGGTTATGTTTAAACAGAAGAGTGAATTAAGACGTCTTCAATGTAAACTATTACACATTTGTCCAGGAAGTTGTGAAAAACATCATTGACAAATCACTGAAAAATGGATGGTGCACTGACCAATCTGTACGGCATTACTACTTATTTGCAGTGACCTCCTACTGGCAGTAAAGGCTGCCTTTCACTCATCCAATTTTCTAATGTGAAGGATATTATATGCACTTTTGAGATTAAGTTTGGCAAAGAAACGTGATGTATTCTATATGGAAGAAGGTCCAAAGGAAGACGCTAGTATTTAACTGTGATTTTATTAAGCCTTCATAGTTGATACACAGAAACAGGCATCTTTGTGTGTTCTTAGTGAAAAAAAGTCCAGCTGAGTCCAGGGATCTAGAGTGGTGGAGGGGCTTGCTGAACAGCCTCCCTAATGTATTGTTCCATGGCCTGAGTCTCCTCAAACTAAAGAAGATTAATTTAGTTCTGAAGAGGCATTATGCCCTCTAACAACTCAATAGCACATTGTCACATTGGTGGCTCTGATTTTCCTAAAGGCCATTTTGAGGTCAGAACAACATGAGGGAATAGCAATGCTGCGAGAGATTCTGGGCTTTCCATGGAGGTAGTGGAACAGGGAAAGTTCAGAGATAATTGTAGACATTTAATTTTACTAGAGGATAACCATGACATTATGTCCTATAGACTATAGTTGAATTGTAGAAGTGTAACCAAGACAGGCCAAGGACTACCACATAAGAGGCTTATTGTATAAAAAAGAATGCATTCTATTCACCATTTGTATTATGTTACACTTATAGTCAGACACAGAGTATCAGTAAACTTTATTATTTTTTTTGCTTTGAGCAGCAGCTTTTTGTTTCTTTTCGAAAAAATATAGTTTCATAATTTTCAAAACTTTACCATTTCACATATTTATTTGCCTGTATGCAATTCCAATGAACAAAAACAATTGTCTTAAATTTCATGTGAATGGAGAAAAGGACTGAACTCTAATTCCAGCCCTACCTATTTTTAGAGACTTGACACATGCTGATTTCAATTCATTTGGCGTACGGTTAGACCTTTTCATATAGTCCATAATGTGATCATTTATATGTGTCCCAATGTGTTTCAGCCTTAGAAGTGAAAGCACTTTAGAAAGGCTGGTCCTCAGAGATGTTCGTTACTTGAAGTGGATCAGACTTTGAGATGCTGTTTTTTAAGGATCCATGAGAAGAGCCTGTCTTGTTACTGATCTCCAACACAAAACAAGCTGTAGGAGAAACTTAAAATCTCTTTTAGTGAATTACAGACAGAGACATAATGAATAGGTTTGTGGATCAAACAAGTGGAACACCACGAGTGCAAATCACAGTGAGATGAACTATCTTATTCACTGAACTCTATAATTAGCCCTCCTCTTGCTCTCCTGTCTATAAATGCAATGTATCATAGACTACCACAGACACTGATGACAGGAGAGATGTTGTGGTGTACAAACTGAAGCACAATACCAAGCACACACCTGTATATTGAGTGAATTTTTTTATTTTTTTCATTTTCATTCATTGATTTATTTAGTAGGTAGAGATTGTGGAATGTTTGGTTGAAACATTTGTATTTTATTATTATTTTTTAAGATGGCTTTGCCTGTCAAATGCAGCACGTTCATAGGCATAATGATATTGATTGCATATGAACATATGCACTCTTTAGAAGCCTTGTCTCTGAAGGCAATAAGAGCACAGAGGTTTCTAGTGGTGATTCATCTTCTGACGGCAGAGTCCACAATGATTTATAACAGCCAATTTTATTGAACCTCATAATGGGTAAACAAACCAAAATGCAGCATCCAGGAAATATAGAAAGGTGGGATTCTTATCAGTGGTGGGTCATCCATAGGGGCACGCACCAGGCACCATCAGTCATTCTCATTTACAACTTAGATAACATTTTAAATTCAGTTGAAATATTAATGACCTCTTTTGGGTTATCAAATATAAAAAATACTGCTATGTGACAGATATAATCCAACATTACATTGATTTGCTCACCTTACTAGATGCCCCACAGAGTTATTATTGCACCTATTTTATCTACTCTCTACTTATTATGGGTTTACTCTAAAAATTCACTAGAGTAGCCTTTATCATTAGTCAAGTGTGATAACCTTTCAACGTAAATTTGTTTGAGGCTATGTCTTTATTAATATCATCCTGTCCCACTAAAATCTATGGACACAAGCAGCTGCTGAACAATCATTCTGTGCAAGGGAGTAGTTATTCAGGCATGTTAATTTAGCTTTTTCATTTATTTTGTTGTATTCATTTTGTTCGATTTTAAAACAAACAAAAAAATTTAAATGAACATTTTAATTTAGAATGAAAGAAATAGAGAACATTGGAAATATAAATTAGATTTCCCACTAAGTAGTTTAATAACTGTTGAGCACTGCATATCATGGGTTTGGCATTTAATAAAAAAAATAGAATGAAAACAAATAAAGCAAATACACATGTTTTAAAAGTATAGCTTAATATAAACATTTTATTCGGTGCATTTGGCGTATACAACAAATAAGAAACAATTGGAAGGTAATGGGCATAGAACCCTTAGGGACATTGTTTTCTGGTTTATCCCTGGTAGAACATGTAATCCAACATGGGTTTAATGCACATAGCCTACCTACATCATGCAGCTCTAGTCCTCCAATTCCAATGTGTCCCATGCAACAGATATGTTCACCTAAAAAAAATACAGAAAAGCCCAGAAACAAACAGCCAAGAGAGTCCCCAAAGCGATTTTGATTAAATTATGTTTTCAGAGGGAAAGAGTACATACAGTAGCCCAAAAAAGGGTCTTCATTTGTACACATCTTGGGTTTGTACATGCCCTGTACAAGAGAGTTTACTTTTTTTTTTTTTTTTCATTTTCTTATTTTTCCAGATTTTTTTCTTCACTTTTACAAATATGACATATAAAATGTGAAGCCACCTAAAATTCCACAGAATTTCTTTTCTTTATATAGAAAACCATCACCACAATAAGCTACTCATACACGAAATGGAGTCGGGGGTTTGAGGTGAGATATGTCCTGGCAGTCTTAAGTACTGATGACCAGGTTCAGAGAAAAAAAAGAGAATAGATATGAGCAGGCAAGGCAGACACTAGAAAGGGGCTGTAGACAAAGACTATGTAACCCAAAGAGACAAGAAGGCAAATGCATTTCAACAAAAGCACTTTTCCAGAATACGGTGCTCTCAGCTCTACAATGCAACAGCCCACCTCAAACACATTTCTCAGAGAAAAAGGTAAATAATTACCATTAAAGTCAATCTTTCCCTGTCATGGTTAGACTTATTAAAGGGACTTTCTTACAATTCTGTCTTTGGTGTGCTGGAATCTCCATTTACTGAAAGAACCATGAAGAACATTGATTTTTGAAAATGGTAAACAACACAAAGGACAGAGAAGGATTAAATGTTAACGGCTAATTCAAACTATTAGTAAACAGCATTAAGTCGCATATGCTGAATCTGACAGGCTGCACTCTACCTTTTTTTGTGAAGCAAGCAGAATATAGGCTTTAAGAGTTCCATAGTTGAGAGGGCCGGTCTTCTGATTCACTGCATTCATATACAGCCCAGCTAGTGCCTGCCCTTCTGCATGACCACTTCACACACAGGAAACACGAAGGGCAATGGGGTTTTCTCCACTGCTGAACCGAAAGTAGTCACAGCCCTTACTCTCTGCCTGGAACTTTTAACAAGGACATCACTTGGTTGATCAGGCTCTAGATATGTCATCTAGTGATTCTCATAGACCAAAACAAGCCAAACCAAAACAAAACCTGACTCAGTTTGGTACTAGAACCAACCTGAGAGGGGCTAATGCCCTGTAATATCAAAGGCTACAATTATCAAGGTTTGCTCATATGCAAGATGCTGTTACTGTGGTGAAAAAGTAAAAGTCTAAAAACTACAGCAGTCTAATTTCAAAACAAACCAATCAAATGTCACCCTAGATTGAGAGAAGGTGTAGTGTTGCTATGTCAGCTGTCTTTGTTTTGAACCACCAAAAGTATCTTTTTTGTTACATTTATTTTTCTTTTGGAGAGAAGTCTGCGTGAAGTCACGAGCATCCGGAGATTTTGGTGAAGGCGTTGGGTAAGCGGGCCAGAGCAGCTGGGCTACGTGGACTCGTTCTGACTCACAGCCTTGCCTCCATTTAGGACAGCTGATGCACTCCGGCTCTTAGTGGGCGTACCACTGCCAGAGCGCGAGAACTCAGTCAGGTCATGCAGAGAGGGCTCCCGATACATGGTCACTGCAGAGACACAAATTGGGAGAGAGTATTCTTTACTCAATGAATCCCACAAATATTACAGAATAACCAGAAAAATCAAAATTTAGAGCACTCTGACAAACATTGAGTATAAAGACATATGGCCACAGAGCAAGACTGTTGCCAGTACAACTGTCAGATCATGTATTTATCAGAAGCTCTCTGCCAAGAACAGTGTGTTTTAACGGCCTGTCTACACATTAACAGAAACACTTATTTTTAAGCGAACTTTATACCACCCTCTTTGCAGGCAACATATGTTGCCTAAGCTGCTGGCTTCAGAAGCACAGTTATCTATGGACCACTAAAACAGGCATGTCCAATCTTATCCACAAAGAGCCGGTTGTGCTGTACATTTTCATTCAATGAAGCAGGAGCCATGGCTCCTTATTCACCTATAATTAGTTAATCTAGGCCTTCAGTTGATTATCAGGTGTGGATCCTGCTTAGTTGGATTGGAAAAACTGAAGCCATCTGCAGGCCATTTGAGGATAAGATTAGAGACCACTTTAGAGCACTGTCCTAAACTACAATAGATATGGACTGATCTTCTAAACTACGGCTGCAGCACTAAAGGAGACTTCCTTTAACCACAGTAAAAGCTGCCTTCCCTTCAACATGCAATCAATACAGCACTTCAGTGGAAAGCTGTTAGAATCAATACTTCATGTACTAGCAGGGCTGCAGGGCAACCGTGCATGGAGCTGCTCTCCAGGGGATGTGGAGGAGACAGCGAGACAGGATGCTCATCATTATCAGTGCACTTAGTAATGATGTCTGACGACCAAAGCGTCATTAAGATTAAGCCATATATCCAACTATTGGTATGATTGAGTGTTAGGAAAAGAAAAAAGCCTGCTAATTAAGGCTAAGGTGTAGATGGCATCCTTTGAAAGCACTTTTCTGGAGGTTTTTCATAACTGGCGAATTGCTTGAGCATGTGAATACAGACATAGTGCAGAGTGGCAGCAGAGAGATCAATGCATTTCTTGGAAATGAAGGAGGTGTCCAAAAGCATCTTCAAACTCCATGCTCAGTGACTCTTTCATACTCCTTGTAGAGAGAATTCATAATAAAGTTCATGCTGCAGAACTGTGACAGTTCCTTGATTGGTCCTCTTTAATATCAGCATAGTGAAAATTCACTATAAGCCACGTGCACGTTTCTGCAAACAAAAAATCCTAAATAATAAATAATTGTTTTTGTTACAATTCAGAATATAAAATCAGAATAAGAAAATGATTGGGTTATGCACGTAACCCTGTTCCCCCAGAAGGAAACGAGATTTTGTGTGAGCTTCACACTGTGGGAAGCACCCTCACACATGACTGGTATTTGAGGTCTATGTGAAATCACACCTATTTATAGGCCTGCCATGGTCAGGTGATGTGGCATTTTGCATGTCACATGATTATAAAATGGCGCCTGTAAACCACATCATCAAGCTCTATTATCTGAAGCGAAGACATGATTCACAGGCATGCCTCAGTATGACAAAGCTATGTAACACCTCGTTCCCTTCTCAGTGAACAGGAATACATGTGTAACCCAGAAATTTCCTTTCAAAGGAAACTCGACGTTGTGTGAGCTTCACGCTGTGGGAATGAGTATGCCCAATCTGTCATACTGAGGGTATGGCATGTTCAAGAAGGACCGAGCCTGCGGGTCACTGCAAGACACTTGAGCCCGGGGTAGAATCCATGTCCAAACTGTAATATCATATGAACGTGTGCAGTGTGGACCACCCCGCCGCAGCAGACACATCCTGAAAGCATACCCCTTTGGATAAAACCTTCAAGGAGACTGCATATAAGCAATTGCATAAGCAATAGAGATTGGCCCCACTAACCAATTAGAGATTTGCTGTTTTTTACACAACATCACCTCTACTGTCTCCTTCAAAGCAGACAAGCAACTGCTCTGACCTACCCCACTGGCTGGAGCAGTGGACATAAGTACACAGAGGTCTTATATACACAGTAGGTGCAATTTCTCTTGTTTCGGTGTGAGTAATGGAGGAGGACAGAAAGCCTGCAACACTACCTGCTTGGCAGCAGATGAAGGCACTTTAGGAATATAATCTGGCCTAGGAAATAGGAAGGCCTTGGTTAATCCTGGGGCAAAGTCAAGGATGGAAGGGGCAACAGAAAAATCTTGTAGATCTCCTACTCACTTCTGAGATGTCCAGGCCAGCAAAAGAGAGAGTAGTGGTCACCAACCCTGTTCCTGGAGATCGACCTTCTGAAGACTTTAACTCCAACTATAATTGTGCCCACCTGACCATATAATCATTGCCTTAGGAAGTTCCTGATCCACTAAAACAGGTGTGTTAAATTTTGGTTGGAGATTAAACCTGCAGGAAGGTAGATCTCAAATGAAGAGGGTTGCCCAACACTTGAGAGTCAAAAGCTTATCTGAGGCTGACACTAAGTGCTCAAATGGGGCACCTGACAGACCTTCCAGAACCACAGAAAGGTCCCAGGAAGATATGCATGGTTTGCAGACGGGCCTCAGCCACATTACACCATGCATAAACCTCAATGTTAGAGGATGTTGCCCCACAGATGCTCCATCAATAGGGCACGGCTGGCCAAAATGGTAGCCACATAGACCCTAAGTGTCGAGGGAGCCAACCCTGCTGAGAAATGCCCCTGTAAAAACTCCAGGACTGTAGCTATTGCACAGTTTTCTAGGTCTAAGTAACGTTCCTCACACCACAAGACAAAAAGTTGCCATCTGAGCAACTTTCTCATGGATGGTGATCTAGCATTCAACATAGTCTCTTCATCCTCAATTGAGAGACCAGAATCTATGAGCTAGTGTTTCTCACAGTTTCCATAGTTGCGGCCGAGGGTGATAATCAATACTCTGAGACAGTACATCCATGCAAATGTTAATCTCCCAGGGAGTGCCATCTAGCAGGGATATTATCTCCCAAGAACCATTTTCAAGCTAGCCAATAAGATGCTACTAGCAGCAGTCATAGACAGTCTTGGAAAACTCTAACTAGAACTTGTTGGACCAAAGAGACCGGGAAAGGCATACAGACATGACCTTGGAAACATGTCTACCATGGCGTCCAGCTACAAAGATGTGGGAGGAGTGAGGGCGAACCACCGCAGGCAGTGTGTTGTCTCCTTGGAGGCAAACGCATCCATTTCTGCTTGGCCGAACCAGTGCCATATGGACTCCACCACTTGTGGATGGAGCCTCCAATCCACGGGCCTCAGCCACTGCCTCAGCAGGATGTCTGTCCCCACATTCATGTTGTCCGGAATGTACATTTGCACTCATTGACAAAAACTTTCTCTCCACCCAGAGAAGAATTAGTGCCTGCCTGAACAGGGGGTGCAAACGTAACCCTCCCTGGTGGCTGATATACTAGACCACTGCTGTATTGTCTGTCACAACTAACACATGCTGACCTCTCAACTGAGGAAGAAAGAATTTCAGTGCTTGGAATACAGCCTGCATTTTTAGGTGATTTATATGCCACTCCAGGTAACCCTGGTAAACCTTTTCTATAGTGGATAGAACCTATGGAGACACATTTGGCAGTAGTTATTATTATTATTATTATTATTTTTGCATTTATCCACATTCTGTTGGAGGGAAAGCATCAGACTTTCATTGCCCTGTGACAGCTCGCTGACCTGAGAAGATGACATTTGCTGTCGGGGCCCTACAGTAATACTGGGGGGCTAACTGCCCTGACAACCTAATGGCCCATGATAGCTCCTGTCATGGCCCATCAGGACCTTCTCCTTTTTTAATTATTGATCATTCTTAGATCAGGCCTACTAGCAGACTATAACTGTGGCCAGTTAGTCCCCCTGGCTTTCTACGGAGGAGGTGGGCCAACACAGTCACCTTCTGTGCCTCCCTTGCATTTGTGAGAGGTTGAGCTATAGGTGCCTCGCCACAGGTTATAAATATGACTGCTATATGTTTTTGCCCAGCACTTCTGGGGAAAAAGGGGGATTTTTCTGCTTTGTGAGGGAGATTTATTTTTATGGGGGAGTAAGTGCTATAGGGTGGCTGTGGCGCAGTTGGTAGAGTGGGTTGTCCACTAATCGTAGCGGTTGGCGGTTCGATTCCCAGCCCGGGTGACTCCACATGCCGAAGTGTCCTTGGGTAAGACACTGAACCCCAAGTTACTCCCGATGGGCAAAAACATATACCAGTCATATTTATAACCTGTGGAGAGGCACCTATAGCCTTGCATGGCAGCTCTGCTACCATTGGTGTGTGTTTGAATGCGTGAATGAGATAAAAGCGCTATATAAGTACATTTACCATTTACCAAGTGCTCATCCAGCCTGCTATGAGCCTCTTCCCTGAGCTTTTAATTTTTATTTATTTTTTATTTATAAGTATTATTTATTTCTTTTATACAGATCACTTCAAGCAGCTTTTTATGTGATTGAGAGCTCCTCTCCATTTCTGGTGCACTGGCTCCCCCTCTGGCTCCTTGGAGTTAAAGCTGGTTGATTCTCGATACCGGAAGGAGAAATCATGCCACGAGCTCCAAAACACCGAAGCGGAGAATTGGATCCACAGGACTGAGCAAGAGATAGAACAGCACTCGTCTCTGGTTCCTCCTCCAAATCCATACATGATCCCCAGGCTGCTTTGGCAGTGGCCGGCCCAGAGGCCTAATGCTCTGAAACCCAACTCCCTTCAGCTCAGAAGAGAGCGAGCTGAGAGTGGAGATGCTTAATTGTGAAGCATTTATAATGCTCTTGGTTAAACTGTTTTGCCTTCAACTAGAGCTTAGATTATAGTTAGCCAATTTTGGGTGGGTAGATTGTCCTGTATATGAGCTAATACAGCCCCAGGTCAGTGATGCATGGGTACTGCTGCTTGATCAGACAGTCACAGTAAGACCTAACCTGCTGACCTGCTAAATCATTAGCTCTTTTTGACAGCTTTTGCATCTAGTACTCACTCAAACCAGCAGACATCTACTCAAGTCTAAGATCTTAGAAGTTACAGCATTACACTGCAGTTGGAGTAAACACTCCTGTTCCCATCAGTTTTCCAATCTGCTTATAACATAAAAAACTCCCATTTGTTGATTAGTAAGCCATTAATATTTAATAATATTTAAGAATTACACATAAACTGATAGCAAACCCTCGCCAAGGTAATGTAAAAGAGCTGACCTTTCAAAGGTTTGGGCAGGAAATGTGCGGCAGGCTTGTTCTTCTTTACATGGTTGCCCTTCATGATTTCGCCCTCTTTATTCAGGCCCAGGTACCAGCCTCTGCCTGACTGCTGCTGTCTGTATATCATGGAGGAATATGTCACATAGTAGTTCTCGAACACTGATTCTTTAAATTTGCACTCAGGTGTGAAATGTTCCTGCAAAAGAAGAGAGAGTAGAAGAGGAGAGAGTAGAAGAGGAGAGAGAAGAGTGGGCGTGAGGGCCTTCAACTGGCAGCAACAGGAGGTTGAAATCACTTTTTTTAGTTCACCAGGTGAGAGAGGGCTTCTTATTCAAGGAAGAGGCATAGTATAGCAACTCAGAGGCATAAAATATGCATGTAGATGCACACACATGTTGACACATATACATTTAGCTAATATGATTTCAGACTCAGTCTGAAAGACTGATGCATTTTTGGTTAACATTACTTTTTCTCTCTCCTTCACTTTTGGATTCCCTTCATCTTACTTCTTGCTCTTACTTTTCCACTCTTTCTGAAAAATAACATCTCCAGTGTCTTGTAGTGTTTTATTTTGTAGGATTTTATAACCAACATCTTCATTGCTAACTATCTTCCTAAAATAATCAATCCCATCTATGGAATTGTGAAACTAGGTAGCACTACCTTAACAAACATAGCTTTGTTCAACCTGCACAATCACAGTTCCTCATTAGCACACAGCTTCCTTTCCAACAATATTGATCTAATGCAGAATTGCTACTGCACTGAGCAACATCCACTCTAAGAAAAGAGAATGTTGATATCATATAGTGAGAAAAACACTGCACTTTATTACCTCACATCCTCTCATTTACTTTTACTCACTAAAGCTTAGATGTCAGGAAATGCAGGAGGAAGTGGATGCAAGTGCAGAATAAAGTTTACTAAAAAATAAATAAACATTAGAAATTCCAGAAACATGATCTATGAATATAAGGCATGAACAAGACAATGAGCAAAGAGACAAAAGCAAGCCAGCATTAGAGGTGCAAAGCATAACTTAAACACAAGTGCTGATTAACCAAAACATTTGAACAGGTGCAAGTGTTCATGTGATGTACTCCCATGGTGTGCAATGGTTGCTGGGATATGTAATCAAGTTCCATATATATATATATATATATATATATATATATGGTTAGACATATGGGGGCGCACGGTGGTTTAGTGGTTAGCACGTTTGCCTCACACCTCCAGGGTTCGATTCCCGCCGGGGCCATGTGTGTGCGGAGTTTGCATGTTCTCCCCGTGTTGCGGGGGTTTCCTCTGGGTACTTCGGTTTCCTCCCCCAGTCCAAAGACATGCATGGTAGGTTGATTGGCAGCTTGGTAAATTGTCCGTAGTATGATTTGGTGTGTGATTGTGCCCTGCGATGGACTGGCACCCTGTCCAGGGTGTACCCCGCCTTGTGCTCGATGCTTCCTGGGATAGGCTCCAGGTTCCCCACGACCCTGAAGCAGGAATAAGCGGTTGAAGATGGATGGGATGGATGGGTTGGACATATGCTGCATAACAGAGGGAAGGAATGACGTCCTCAGCAGAGCAGGGAGGTAGAACAAAATCCTCAGTGAAGCAGAAAGTTGGAGCAAGATCCGAAGTGGAGCATGAAAGCGGAGCATTGACCACGGTGTTGCAAGGAGGCACAGCGATGTCTACCATGGAGTGAGAAGGCTCGTGACGTACGAAGTGGAGCCAGGTATAGTGATGTCTGAGGCGGAGCAAGTGGGTAAATCCCCACTCTCGGCTGAACGGGGAGGTCAGACCAATGTCCTTAGCCTAACAGTACAGCAGAGCTGTGTCCTCACCAAAACAGAGAAGCCGAGTGATATCCTCAGTCGACCGAGGAAGCTGAGCGACGTTTTCTGTCGAACCGGCAGGCTGAGAAAAATCTGCAGTAGCAGATGAGGTATGATGCAGTAGGAGGGAGGAAGGGTGGGGAAAGATCTTTTGCATGGCCTCCAACCCTCCATGCCTCTTTAGCCCTGACCCAAGATCCCTTTCCGTCCTGTTCTATTCTCTGGTGCTCTTTCATCAGAATGGCTTCTTAGGAGGCAAACAGTTTTGCTAAATCCATTTTAGTTGGTCTTGTTTTCTGTCAGTGAATGAAGGAGGAGGCAGATGCAAGTGCAGAATAAAGTTTAATAAAAAAACACAAAAACAAATAAACACTAGATATACCAGAAATTTAAGCTATGAATACAAGACATAAGCAAGATAACAAAATGAGAGTTGAGAGAGAGACAAGACAGCATGAGAGGTGCAAAACCTAACTTAAATATAAATGCTTATTAACCAATCGATGTGAAACAGGTGTAAGTGTTCATGTGACGTGCTCCTGTGGTGCGCATTGGTTGCTGGGATATGTAGTGAAGTCCCCGCTACATGGCAGAGCCCCCCTCCTAACATTCAACTCCTGGCATGCAGGACACAGTCTATAGGGAGTCTGGGACAGTCATAAACAGAGTTCATGTGCATACACAGGTGCTTATGTCCACAAAGTTTCTCAAAAGCAACATCCTTTTCATTGCAAGAAGAAAGCCCAATGTTCTTCAATCAGCGAGGTGGAACAATTTCCTCTGCATTGCCCAGGGATGGTGCTATGTCCAGGGTGAAGCACAGGCACCTGGCAACGACCATGATGTGCAAAGCTGAGCCTGAAGATGGAGTGATGTACAAAGAAGAGCCTGGCATAGTGATATCTGAGGGAGCGCAGAGAGCTAAATAAGCTGAACGGGTAGGTCGGTGCAATGTCCTCAGCCGAACAGTGAGGCAGAGCTGTGTCCAAAGCAGAACAGGGAAGCTGAATGACATCGTCCGTCGAGCAGGTAGGCTGAACGATGTTCTCAGTTGAACCGGCAAGCTGAGAAAAATCCGCAGCAGGGGAGGAAGGGTATGGAAAGATCTTGCATATGGCCTCCAACCATACCTCTGTAACCCTAATCCAAGATCCCTTTCCATCCTGTTCCATTCTCTGGTGCTCTCTTTCTAGATTGGCTTCTTGGGTGGCAAAAAATTCTGCTGCATCCATTTTATCAGTCTTGCTTTCTGTCAGGGAATGCAAGAGGAGGTAGATGCAAGTGCAAAATAAAAGTTTAAGAAAAATAAAAGAAATAACATAACACTAGAAATACCAGAAATGTAAAGCTATGAATACAAAAGGCATAAGCAAAACAGCTTGAGAGGTGCAAAACCTAACTTAAATACAAGTGCTGATTAACCAAAAGATTGAAACAGGTGCAAGTGTTCATGTGACATGCTCCTGTGGTGCGCTTTGGTTGCTGGGATACGTAGTCAAGTCCAGGCTACATAACATTACCGAAGACAAACCAAACTCAAGCAACATTCTGTATTCAGATATTAGTTGGATGCCCATTCTACTGCCATCCAATCTTGCAATTATTTTCACATCTTAAAATGTTCCAGGGTCTGCATCTCACAGGATCAGTGTTTCCACCCACCAATTTTGTGGGTGGGGGAGGGGGGGGATCTGAATTCATATGAAAAATACCAAATGTACACGCAAATTATTCTTCCATTTAACATATTATTAGGCAAATTAGGTATTTTTTCAATGAATACAATTCAGTTCTTCTCAGGTATAAACGGTTTTCATAAGAAAATAGTAACACAGGTGAGAAGTAACTGTAATATGATGGTGATAGAGATATACAAAGAGTTAGTGTGATTAAATAGTTTGCAGCAGGACTATAAAAGAACATCACCAAACAATAATGTAGTAGATAAATACATGCAAAGAAACAATAATTACAGTAGATAAATACATAAATAGATAGAGTAAATGTGTGCATTTACAGTAGAGAATGTGCTTAAGGATCATAATGCATGCATTATGAAAGGCTGTAAAGTACTGTATACTACCAGTCAATTTGAGTGTCCCTCTAAGTGGAATGTATTGAGACTGATTAATGAGATTGGAGAAAAAGCTGTTCATGTATTTTGTGGTCTTGGCTCTAATTGCCTGTTATTGTTTCCAAGAAGTGATGGCTTGAACGATATAATAACCAAATTGAATGCGATCAGCAGTGATTATACCAGTTCTACTGGAGTGTGGGTGGTTGATTATTTTCTCTGCTCATGCTCTGGGTGCAAGTGTGAGTGAGTGAGTACTAGATGCAAAAAGTGACCAGTTACTTCTTCATCAGAGTTACAATTTAGTGAATTGATGGGATGTAAATTTAGGAAGTGATGGGATGTAATTGGCATAGGATGTAATTTGGGTATAATATGTTTGACCCATCTGAGGATGACTGTGTCTTAGTGATTCCACTATTGCAGTCAAATAATGAAAATCCATTGAACGCAAAAGACCAACACAAAGTTGTGACAGGCTTTTTGAGAAAGGTGCCAACCTTTGAATTTTCTATGGAATAAAAACTGAGCATTAATCTGTTGGAGTTATGATGAAATTATTAAACAGCTGTAGCTTGGGATTCATATACAGTATACATTATGTGCCTAGGCAGTTGGTGCATTACCTATATATCTACTGTACATACATCTGTATCATTTACAGATGTGTGAGCTGTCAACAAAATGTGGGGGGTCTAGCATAAGTCTAAGTCTTGCGGTACAACATGTTTCTCGTGTTATTACTATAGAAGTAGGATACTGTGATTAGTACTTCATCAGGTCTTTGTTCATTGAGGCCTGGGATCTTGGAGTTAGTATACAGAGCCAGAAACTATACAGAAATTCAATAACTTGGATAGATGCCTGGAAGAGTTGTGATCTTTACTGTGCTTTGAAAGCTTTCCTGTTTTCTAATACTTTTTTTCCTAACATTTTTCTAACTATAGTGTTGGAAAACCTAATGCTATGTTGGTTCACTTACTATGTGATACATCACATACTGTAGATGCAAAGCGCTCTTTTACTGTAGTGTTCATGCACCCACAATGCTGTGTACCTTGAGGCTGGTTTACAGTAGATTTCTGCATTGAAGCAAGTTTCTGTATCTGTTTCAAAAAGTAATTTATTTGCGCTTGTCTAGTGTTTATGTTATAGACCACTGATGCCAAAGAGGAAGCAAACATACTTGCAAATTTTTTGTTACATTAAAAAATATATATATATTTTATGCCCCCTAGCAAACATGTCAAGTTATGTGCAACTTTTGGCAGCTATGTCACCGCCTACGTAAAACAGCCTCATGTTCACAGACTCACAGACATT
This sequence comes from Ameiurus melas, assembly GCA_012411365.1. NCBI lineage: Eukaryota > Metazoa > Chordata > Actinopteri > Siluriformes > Ictaluridae > Ameiurus > Ameiurus melas. Next base: position 18,517,023 of record CM022754.1, on the reverse strand, counting down.
AAATTATCTCTAAACATCCTTGATTGAAAGCGATCCTTCATTGCATCTCCTTAAGATGCTCATCTCTGGGAGCCCCTATTTCTGTCATGTCACTGGCATTGTATTGACAAGTGTTTGAATACCAGGTGTCGAGAGTACAGGCTGTTTCAAATTATTCACACATACGAGCCGAGCACCCACATACCCTGACAGGAACACAGCTGTGGACATTTTGCCTTGCCAGAGACAGGCTTGTCAGATCTACACTGTGCTGGAAAATCCACAGGATTGCCTTGGACAGTATGAAGGGACACTGATAGGGAGAGGATGACATTAGCAGTAGCTGTCCTTTAGAGGTAATCTGCTGAATGAAAATGGTGTGCAGATTAAGAGGGTAAAAATTGCAGAGATCAATTTGCCAATAATGGCTAGACACACGTGAATATCACAGGCCAAATGATCTTCAGTACTGATGTGAAGTCCATATAATTCAGTAATACTGTTTCAGAAAATACCAAACTATAACAGTCTAAATATTCCTTTAGACAAAAATCACCCTTTAATATTACACTTTACAAATACTAGAGTACAGTCACAATTCTACTCACTGTATTTATGAGTGACTAAGAATTTCATGTACAATACTAGAATTTGGAGAAAGTAAGTCGGCTCTGCTTTGTTATTGTGTTGGTGCTGATTCTATCTGCATGCATAATTGTATCAGCAGCTGCAGTCACGCTGCTTAGAGCTTTGCAACCAGGGAAATCCTGCATTGCCCCTCCCCTCATTCATTCTGTCTGGTTACAGGACTTCCCTTACGTCATGGCTGAGAAAAAATGAGGGTTTGTGTATTTGAGAAAGAGGTTATATGCCTGCATGGAGAAGTGCGGTGTGCTGTAAGGGTGATCTTAAGATAGGAACAATGCATTTTCAATTGTCTCAATTTCCATAATGTCTCCATCCCTTAATTTTCACAAATGGTGCTTAATACCTTTGGTATCTCAACCTTAGCCATTTTCCCCCAGCAGACCTCCCTTCTTGTTCCTCAATATCTTTTTCAATACCACACCTGCATTCAATTTCTCTGTGTTCTGTTCACCACTTCCACCATTCCACCTACATCACCATTCCCCATTCTTCACTTGCTCTATCTCATTGCGTTTTCTACCCTCCCCCTCTTTCTTCTCTAACACTTCTGTTCTCCAGTTTCCATCCAATTGAATAGTGAAAGCTGACAGAATCTATTCCACTCAGGAGCTGTACCTCTTGGTTCCCTCTGGCACTGCTGAGAGACATCTCCATTTTGATCATTTACCACTCTTATATTAATTCTTCCTTCCACCTAACCCTGTCTTTAGACCCACATTGTCTGGACAGACAGACAGACAGACAGACAGACAGACAGGCAGGCAGGCAGGCAGGCAGACACACACATGGATGCACACAAACACACAAGCACACAGAAAACATAAAAAAACAATCTAGTGACTTTGAAATCCAGCCCCAGCAATGACCAGTATTTTACAGCTTTAGGGCTCAGTGCTTTCAACAATATAGCCAGATCTGATGATCTCAGAGATATCACAGTGCAGTGTATAGTCTACAAACAGCTTCCTATATCTCTTTTTATGGTACAAACAAAATCTACCTTAATCACTATATAAATTATTCATATCTGAATACATATTGTCCAGAAACCATCATATACTGTATGTGTATCATATATTATGCATCAAAGAGAAATGTCCCCACACAAGAATTTAATTTCTTTGCTAAATGCTGGGCAATTATACTTAATTTCATTAAATATATCAAACCACTTACTTACACCTGTCAGAGAAGCAAACACATTAATATAGCAAATACAAACCTGTAGTTCCCTTAGCTTGTAAATGTTTTTTCTAGTCCCATATGTGCCTAAGGCGATGATATTGAGCTGTGCTAATTGGTTTCACAGAAAGATCTGCTGGTGGGTGTAGAGCTGCACATCCACGTACACATACACACAAACACACAGAGAGAAGGGTGCTGCATAAGGAGCATGCCTAGCTCTATAGGGGAGGGCAGTAACTATAAAGAAAGAGCAAGCGAAAGCTAAAAGGGGATCAGAATTATTTTAATTGATTATGTCTCTCCCACTTGTTGTCACACTGATAGTTGAATACATTTCATTGGGTACATTCTGACTCACCCACACATGTACTCTATCTGTTTCTCTTTCAATCTGTCTCTTGATTTTTTCAGGCTTTTCCTCTCCTTTTCACACATGCAAACACATTTGTGCACAGAGGCAGTATACAGAGAAAGTATACAGACATACTGCACACTTAGAAGTGAGGATTTAAAGTGTTTGCTGGTGGGCTTCAGCTCAGACTATTGGCACGCTTAATGAAACTGAATTTTATTCAGTGAATGACATTTGAGGCTATGATAATTTATTTCAAAACAGTGTTTTTTTTGTTTTTTTTTAGATGGTCTTGACTAATTCCCACCCACAGGTCTGCTCTCACCTATCATTCAACAGCACCAACCGGAAAGGGTGAAGGCTAACATGTGCTTTCTTCAAGACATGTGAAGCCAGCCATACACATCTTTTTGAACTGCTGCTCATGCTGCATCACCTGGCAGCTTAACAACCTCAGAGAAAATCGCTATCTGTTGTCTTCCACATACAGTATATGTGCTCACAGACACCCATGATTGGCTAGTACTGCTATGATTGACAGGGAAGAGAGTATGCCATCCCTCACACACAGAGAGCACAGCCAATTTTGCTCTCATCATTGGAATTCGAACTCATGATCTCCAGAAGATAGTGTGAACGCTTTTCTGTTGCACCACTCAAGAAGCCCTCAGCAGAGTATTTTTTGAGCGTCATCTTTTTTTGCACAAAAACAAAACAAAAAACAACTGTTTTCAAAACTATACTCTCAATGACTAAATTTACAATAACGTCATACTTACTCTGAATAAAATTTTTTTTAATTTTTTTTTTTTTTTTTTTTTTTTTTTTTTTTTTTTTTTTTTTTTTTTTTTTACCACAGTAGCCCAAAAACATGTATCTCGCCTACTATACAGCAGGTAAGTATCCTGTTTCGGACACAGCCGTGCTCTCTTTTTTGCCGTCAGAACACTGCCGTATGTGTACGTGTCCTGTCGCGAAAATACGGTGAAAACTCCCACATGTAGTTAATAGTGTGATTAAGGTGTGTACATGCCTATAATGCACGTTGATAATGCGACTAAAATAAGAATGTCTGATTCCACATGTCTTATTCGATTTGTGTTTACATCGAGTATGACTTTAGTCGGATTAAGGTAATCAATAATCGCTGTTTACACAATAATTTCTTAATTATGGTATTGTCTTAATCGGGTAATATCGGATTATTGTTGTCCATGTAAACGTACTGTATTTTGTACTGTCTAAAATGCCGGTACGCTTGTGGACTACATTTTTAAGTTCTTTTCTCACTGCTAAATGGCCATTGCTTAACTTTTAGGCCATTTTTTTAGGCCATTGCTTAAAGTTTAAACTGAGCTCCACACGCACACACACACACACACACACACACACACACACACACACACACACACAGTAGGTGTGAGCAACCCAGAAATCACTCCATTGGTCATGGTAGTGTGAGGCTTCATTGTAGCAGAATAAGAAATAAGAAAGCAGAGCAGACTCACGGAAAACACATACACACTACAGACCATTTTCTACCTCTCAAACCATTTGAAAGCTTTCCATCCACTGAACACCTGATCATCTCAGACCTACATCAGAGGGTTAAACAAAACTCCACAATCCACAATAATTCATTTTCAATCCACATTCAACAACAATGCATTATAGTTCTTACTTATTGGTGTTATCAGATAACTACTTGCAAAATTACAATGAAGGAACAGGACACAGAAGCTGCTGAACAGTACTTTAAATGCAAATGAGGGTGAGCTTCTTCTATATATTCCCTGAGGATGGTGAACAGAAACTGGACAAACTTTCTAAACCTTGTGCATATCTTCATCCCTCATTGTATTGTTTAAATAATAATATAAAGCATAAATACCTATATAATTTTCCAATTCAGTTGCTTGCTACACAGCTGTCAGGTAAATACAGCCTGTCTGTACCTAACACAGGGTTGTCCTGGTGTAGCATAATGTTGCAGATGAGGAGATTAGAGTGTCTATATTCGATTTAATGAGCATGTCTGCACATACAATTTATTCACCCACACTGCAGCTCACATCATTAAAAAGCAAAAGGACTGGTGGTGTTAACTATTGTGTGTGTGTGTGTGTGTGTGTGTGTGTTTTATTCAATCTCCGTTAGCCCATTTGTGTAGTACTGATCTTTATAGAGTGCTCTGTACACTGCTTTATCATTCACTGCAATCTGGTCACATGCCTTTTTACAAAATTCAGAGACGAGTCACAATACACTGCATAGCATATAGCAGAAATAGCATTAAAGCATCATGAAGCATCTGCAGCTCCATTAAAGTGTGTTATTGAGTCTGTAAGAGATGCACTAGTGCTATAATTAGATCAGTGTAAGGAGTCTTCACTCCTGTTTCCTTATACGGTAATACGCAAGCTGGGTATACTCCACTGCGTTTTCAATCTCATCCACCTCATCACTCTGATGATTTATCATATGGAGGGTATTTATTAAATGTAGGAGAAGAGGGATATAATAATGTGTATATGTGGTAAGGAATAAGACACTGCAGTAAACATCCTTCCTTAGAAACTCTTTCTAAGCTTCAGTCCTTTTAGAATCATGGCTTGCTGTCATTTTCTCAAGGTACGCCCACCACAGATGCATGAACGGAGGAAGTTTTTTGCAGTATGCAGGCAGCTGATTGTACTATTTACGCCCGAGAATGTTTTAAACAGGCATGTAAAGACAGCTGCAACGGTCGCAAACTTATTCCTGGTGGTCTTTGTTATTTAAGAAGTCCTTTATCTTTTTATTGACAGTCAGCAAAGATAGAGATGCATGGCAATCATTTTCGGTCAAAGGAGAAATCGAGAGTGTGTGTAGGTCTTCACGAAAATGTAGTGCATGTTTGCATCACCATAGCAACTAGTGCAAGTGCCAGAGTGCCAACTTTTGCTCTGTTCAAAGTGTGCTTAAGATATTCATGGCTCTGTTTACTACTCCCTCCCTCTTGTTGCTCAGAAGTGGTGGTTCTCAGAAGCCAACCATAAACCAGGCTTTAGGAATCAAACAAAAAACATGGGCAGACATGAGTTAATAAACACTCACCTCCACAACTAGAAAAGTGCTGCGTGTCATCTACATAAATACCACCAAGATATAATGCATTCATATGACTGATGCTTAAAGGATTTGAGGTTGTTATGCAGTGAATCATTATTCTGATTCACAAGTCCAGCTGTACAGTCTTTAGTACTGACTGGCAGACATATGGAGTGAAGGAGTAATCAGGAGAACATGCCTTTTTTTTTCTTTTTTACAGCGATGTAAACGCGTAAGTGAAGTGAGAGAGGGAGGAGTGTTTATACGTCAGTGTGCAAGTACACGGGTGTCACCACATTTGACATTTGCAGAATAATTTATGTAACCACACAGGACTGATGAATGCTTTCAATGCAGAGATTCCATATGCGTATGTATGTTTCTTTGCGCATTTGTGTCTGTTAACAGGAGGCTAAACTATATCACCTAAAATGTCATTGGCGTGCATGTTGTCTGATGTTTTGTTAACTTTTTTTTTTTTTTTTTTTCCCCGTATATACAAGGAAGACGACCTTGCATTACTTGCCTGTTGTGCCCCTCCCTACTAATACATGCCTCTTGTTTAAGAGGCTGATGCTACTTACTGATGTGTACAGGTAACCTTCACTGTTCATGGCCAGGTACAGTTTGGTCTGGACGCCCTGGATGGCTACTACTCGCAGACCCACTGGGATGAGGTTGAACATAGCTGCACAAGAGACAGAGAGACAGAGGCATTAACTAATTTACATAAAGAACGATTAAAAATAGCACACTTCCAACAGTACAGTCTGTGTCCATGTAGCTCTCAGTACAGAAGTGTTCAGGAGGCTGTAACACATAAACAGCCTGAGTAATTAGCAAGTGCTGACATCCATATTGACATTCAGTTCATGGAAGGCTACATGCCCACTCATAAACAGTAAACAAGATATTTTACCAAATGTTTCTCTGCACCATATTCCCATGAGTTTGTGTACAGTGCAGTGGTACAGGTCTATTCATCAAATCTTTCCTGGTTTATTTAATCTGCATTGCTTATGTACAGAGGACAGCAGAAAGGTTACATATACTTTGGTCAACAACAAAAGCAAAAAGATATTTGGTTTCACAGATTTTACTGTACAATCACAATTAGAAATAAGCATCAAAATGATGTAATAATAAACAAACATTCTCTAATAAATTTTTAAACCCTTTATAACTCCCTCCAACATTTTTTAATCCTCCTTCTTAACACAACCCACACACATACTCCCTTACATATCTGTTCTAACTCTACCGGATTGTTTGCCAAGTTTTTATCGTGACATCTGTTATAATGTAACACTGCCATGTCATATAGCGAGTCATGGCAAAAGTCCTTTTCAAAATACTTTTCTGTTGATTTTGACTTCATGTTGAAGTTGAACATAGACTTTTCTTTCTTTCTTTTTTTTTTTTGTTAAGAAGTTGGAATTGTTGATGTGTTCTGTGTTATTGCTGCTGCCTGCAACGTGAAATGTGCCCACGAAATTGTGTTCAAAATGATTTTCTTGCCTTTTATTCAAATATATTTCTTATAACCCTAGTAACATAATTGCTTAATTGCATTTAAAATACAAATGTATTTAGTAAATATACTGAACTCAGATCCTAACAAGTACAGTTGTTATCATAAATTTACATAACAATTGCAGAATATGCAAAATGTTAATAAATGAAAAACATTACAATAAAAGGAATCACAAAACAACAAAACCAAGTCATTGATCATCTAGGTAACAACACACAGTATTAAGAATCAAGCGTATGCAAACTTTTGAACTGGTTAATTTGTGTAAATTCAGTTATTATTGTGTCTTATGAACCGTTAAAGGCAACTTGAGTAAACACTTTCAACTCTAAAAATGTATTATATTTAATATTTAGTTTTTAGGGTTATTGTACATGTTTCAATGTAAATGGATCCTAATATGTGAATAACTGAATTATGTTCTTAAATTTCTACTGAAGGGGTCCAAGGAAAATATTGTCCACTTAAGAGGGTCCCTGCTTGAGTGAGACTTCAATATCAAAATATTAATATCAAAATAAAAACAACTAAAATGTACTATTGTTAGCCATGTAACTATTGTACTATTGTTAGTACCTATTATAACTGCCACTTTAAAACAATATTATTCAGAGACAATTGTAGGTAAGGCTAATCCTTAGTACTTCAGTATGTAATAACACTGTCCCACCAACAAGCCACGGTGATGAAGCAGCTAATTAAAACAAATTGATGCAGTCTGACAAGACATCAGCAGAAGAGATGGACAAAGACAAGGCAATCAGGATTAGAAATAGGCCTAAAGTAACACCAAGTAGAAAACAACTGCTCCATAGAAAATGGGAGCCAAATGTTATGCTGGTTTCAATTACAGTGCATGATACATTTACAGTACATTTCCATCCATCCATCCATCCATTTTCCATACTGATTATCCTACACAGGCTCACTGGGAGTCTGCAGCCTATCCCAGGGAACTCGGAGTACAGGGCGAGGGAAACTCTGGACGAGGTGCCAACCCATGTGTGTCCAGGGCACAATCACATACACATTCACACACTATGGACAATTTGGAAAATGCCAATCAGACTCATGAGTGGGGGAGGAAACCGGCGTACCTGGAGGAAGCCCCTGAAGCATGGGAAGAACATGCAAGTGCGGCACACACAGGGAGGAGGTGGGATTTGAGCCCCAAACCCAGAGGTGTGAAGCAAACCTGTTAACGACTATGCCATCATGACCATGAGCCCTGCTGGAGCTCTGCCTGCCTGGAATCACTGAAACTGCCAAATTGCCTTGCACCTTTGTCTGTCTCCCTTGCCATGAGCCAAAAAGCTAACAATCTCTCCCTTTCACACCGTCTCCATGTGCCAGGGGGGTAAGTAGAGCAGCCAGCTACCCAAGGCTGTGCTGGCATGCAGAGAGCATTCAGCGACTAACATCAGCTTCTGAGAAATAAGAACACATTACCATGTGTGCCTAATATGGATTATATAACATTCTAACCTATGAGCTTTATATAACAGAAATAACATCTTTGCTCTGATCTCATGTGCCATTAATTGTTTCTCCTTGAACTCTCAAAAACCACCACAGCACAATAGTTAATGTTTTCATGATTGAAAAGTTGTAGTTGAGTGCTTTTGTGTATTGTTCACAGTAAGATGTACTGTTTGACATGAGCTAAACTTAAATGATAAAAAAAAAACAGAGTGAAACTATTTCAAAGAAAACATATGAAAGCATTTTAGAATTCATATGCTCTACTTCGTGTTCTTTTTCGGCTTCTTCTTCTTCGTCGGTAAGACAGTTTTGTACTTGAGCGCCATCAAGTCGTATTTTTATGTAACCTCAGCAGCTCTGGGCACATGAACAAAAGCGCAAATCTCATTGGTCGGCCAGTTTTTGAAGCAGCATGCCAAACAAAATAAACCTTCAAAACAATTTGACGCTTTAATGCTACGTGTTTTACGCCTGCGTATGAACACTCTCATTGACAACCATTGGGGCATTAAATGGACCATTTTCCCACTGTGGAAATCGTCCCGGTATGAACGGGCCTTGACCCTAACTATATTTTCTTGGCACAGAGATTTCTAATTCACAACATATTTTGTAATATTTGGTGAATTTCTCCGAACATTCTGACAGCTGTCAACAAAAATATTTTTTCTATTTGCTTGTCAGTAATTTATGTCAATCCAGAAATGTCTGCTCTTACACTAGCATTCAGGCATTATGGACAAGGATGAAGCTTTGGAGAGAATAGTGATGGGACTGTTGGTTTTGTATTATGAATTTCATCGCATTTCTGCTTACCTTTTAAAAAAATACATTTCAGCAATGCACTAATCAAGGATAAAGCATATTTTATACTAATTACAAATAAATAGTCTTTTTCAGGACCACACCCATCGGTTCATCTCTTATGTCTCCTCTCTGTAGCAGCAGTTCATGTTGGGTTGCACCCGGCATATATTTCCCCATAGCTTTCATCAGAGAGATGAACAGCACTGGTTAATATTTGATGCGGAGTGATGACTTCAGCAGTGCTGCTCTTACACACTGTGGCTGTATGCAGCAGTTCCACCCAGGCTACTCTTAGGGCAATTGGGTGGAGCTCTTCCCCTTTTTCAGCCTCAACCTGCTTCACTAATCCCACATCAAGAGGCTGTCTCAGCTGTGCTGAGCTCCACCTGCAGAGATCACTCATCTGTCTGGCCTGCCCTTTAGAGAGGCGAATCTCCCTGGACTGGGGAAGGGGCAGACATTCTCAAAAATGAATGAGCTATGTAGGGTGTGGCTGTTTCATAGCTAGCACTGACTGCTCTTGTTCTGAATTACTTATACATTTACATTTACAGCATTTGGCAGGCACTCTTATCTAGAGCAACTTACAGAAGTGCTTTATAGTATCCATCAACACATATCCTCATGCAAGTACAAACAAAGCAGAGTCTAAGAATATTATCAAGCTGGAAACCCAGGTAAAAGGGGGTTAGTACTATAAGTTAGCACAGCAACAAAACCAGTACAAATCAAGGTTTGTATTTTAATACAAAAATATAAAATACAAAATGCAATAAACCTCACACACACACACCACAGAGACGCAGGTGTATCTCGTTCTGGATGGATTGCCATGACTTTGCTTGTGGGGGATTTAGAAGAGAGAGTCAATTACCTGCAGCTAATAGAGCACCTGAGCACAAATTCAGCAGGATCTCCAAAGAGCAAGTAGAAAAGAAAACCACCACATGCTTCCTCCTGTACCTCAGAAAAGCATCTACACAGAAACAGTTAAGGGATGTAACACTACAGTCCTATATCTCCAACACTATATTTGAATAAATCAGAACTGGACTAATTTCCCAATCTATAATAGCCCCACCATACATGAATACAAATAATGTTAAGTCTAGAACCTTTCCCTTTTCTCATTGTTCCTGTCTTTTTCAGATACACCAATCAGTCATAACATTAAAACCACTGACAGGTGACATGAATAACATTGATTAACTTGTATCAATGGCACCTGCCAAGGTGTGATATATATTAGGGATAAGGAACAATGGGCAAGCGTAAGGATTTGAGCAACTTTAAAAGGACCAAATTGTGATGACTATAGGAATGCATCAGAGCATCTCCAAAATGGAAGGTCTTGTGGGGGTATTCCTGGTATGCAAATAGGTACTATCTACCAAAAGTGGTCCAAGGAAGGTCAACTGGTGAACCGACAACCGAGTAACGGTCTCCCAAGGCTCACTGATATGCGTGGGGAGCAAAGACTAGCCCATCTGATCTGATCCCACAGAAAAGCTACTGTAGCACAAAATACTGAAAAAGATCATGCTGACTATGGTAGATAAATGAATAAATAATTGAAAGGTGTCAGAACACACAGTGCATCATGGCTTGTTGCGTATGGGACTACATAGCCACAGGCCAGTGAGAATGCCCATGCTGACCCCTGTCCACTGTCGAAAATGCCTACAATGGGCACGTCAGCATCAGAAATGGACCATGGAGCAATACAAGTGTATGGCCTGGTCTGATGAATCACCTTTTCTTAATGTGGATGGCCAGGTATGTGTATGTCACTTACGTGGGGAAAAGGGTAAAAAATGGCACCAGTATGCACTATGAGAACAAGGCAAGCCAGCGGAGGCAGTGTGATGCTCTGGGCAATGTTCTGCTGGGAAACCTTGCGTTCTGGCATTCATGTGGATGTTACTTTGGATGTTACTTTGACACGTCCCACCTACTATAGACAAACATTGTTGCAAATGAAGTGCACCCCTTCATGGCAACAGTATTCCCTAAGTGGCCTCTATTAGAAAGATAATGTGCCCTGCCACACTGCAAAAATCGTTCAGAAATAATTTGAGGAGCATGACAAAGAGTTCAAGGTGTTGATTTGACGACCAAATTCCACAGATTGCAATCCGATCCAGCATCTGTGGGATGTTCTGGAAAAACAAGTCTGATCCACCTCACAACTTACAGGTCTTGTGGACTCCATGTCTTAAACAGTCAGAGCTGTTTTGGCAGAACAAGGGGGACCAACACAATTATTTGGCAGGTTATTTGGAACGTTATGGCTGATCAGTGTATATGACTTCTAACAACAGAGATAAGATAAATGTAGAAACCTCTGATGTCCCCTTTTACAAATATACTGTACACTTAGACAATAAATTAACTTCAAAGACACTGTATTTTTTATAGTGCATATTTTAATCACATTTTATCTTCTGTTCTGCGTGTTGTTAATTTTTATTTTATTTATTTATTTACAGTTCCCTCAAAGTACTGGAGCAGCAAGGCTAATTCTATTGCTTTTGCTATACGTTGAAGACATTTCTGAAGATCAAAAGATGAATAAGACAACAGACCAGAATTTCAACTTTCATTTCCTCATAGTCACATCTAGATGTGTTAAACAATTTAGAACATGGAACCTTTTGTTTGAACCTACCCATTTTTTCGGGTGATCAAAAATATTGTGACATGTGAGCGATAGGTATTCATGCAGTTATAGAAATTAAGGGATATGCAACCAAATAATCAGTGTTTTATAGTTTTTGCTCATCTAAAATTGGGTGGTTTGCCTCCAAAGGTGCCATGTTTTAAGTTGCTTAATACTTCTAGATGTAAATATCAGGAAGTGAAAGCTTAAATTCTCACCCATCTTCTCATATTCACCTTTTGATCTCAATTCAAAATGTCTGCAATGTATAGCGAAAATAATAGAATTGCCCTTGCTGTTCCAATACTTTCAAAGACGATGGTTTTATAAATGTATTTGTTTCTTTGTTTGTTTATTTATGTTGCTTTGTTAGTAAACATTATTAGGGACAGACCTTTTAACATATGAGAGCACAAACTGACATCAGAAAAGGTGAAAAAGACAAGTTAACACTAATTGGATTTCAGATTAAGAGAAGGAAAGGCCTCCAGTCCAGACACATTGATTGGAAATCGAATTAAGTTCTCAGTAGAAAGAAACATAATGCAATAAAGCAGACAAACATGGCATTTAGTGACCAAGATGAGTGTTTGCTCTACTCCAAACACAAATCTAATCAGAGCTAAGGATGGAAACAGCTGACTTTCAGGAAGATTTTTTTTCACTCTTTATGTTCAATCAACATTCACTGGTTCAACTCTACAAACTAATTTTAGTTTTTTAATTAATTCACTTTTTTTTATAAAAAAATTGATATAATTTTTTATAAAAAAAAAAAACATTTTAAAAGATGGAGGTGGATTTTATTTTTTTTATATCAACATAAATAGTTAACCCTAAAAAAAAAAAAAAATAAAAAACTTCTTTATCTGATAACGAAATTGAAATGCTTTCTTAAAATACAAGCCCATTTCCAAAAAAATTGGGGTGTTTATAAAAAAAAAAAAAAATTAAAAAAAAAAAAATAACAATTATTTACAAACTAAAAAAAAAAAAAGTTTTTTCCAATAGAACATAGAAAACATTAAATGTTTAATCTGAGTAAATGTACCGTTTTAAGAAAAAAAATAACGTCATTTTGAATTTGTTGGCCAACACATGGCCAACACATCTCTAAAAAAAGGGGGGGGGGCTCAAAAAAGTTGGAACAAAAAAAAAAAAAAAAACAGGGAAAAAAAAAAGTTTTGCCACTAATTACGTTAATGGACAACAGGTCAGCAACATGACTGGGTATAAAAAGAGTATCTTAGAGAGGCAGAGTCTCTCAGAAGTAAAGATGGCATGGAATCTGGATAGAAGAATATGTTGCTCCAGAATCTGTTTTAGAGCAACTTTTCAGCATTGATGGTGCCTTTCCAGATGTGCAAGCTTCCCATTCCATAGGCACTAATGCACCCCCACACCATCAGAGATGTAGGCTTTTGAACTGAGTGCTAATAAAAATCTCCTCTTTAGTCCTTTAGTTTAGAGCAGTGGTTCCAAAGTAGGGGTCATGAGATGATTTCCAGAAATCAAATATATTAAAACTATTATAAATAGTATATTTTAGCCATAATTCTAACTAAAGATAAAATAGTCATTAAATTAAAAATAAAACCATGCAAATAAAATTTAGCATCAGTTGCAGCAGATCAATTTATGAAACAGCACAAGAACAATATGACTGGATAAAATCACCATTCACAGTAATGAGGGCAAATCATCTGACATCTTGTAGGATGCACTGATTGAACTGTCAAGCGACCGAAAAATAAAAACAGCGTTTAATTCCAAGACGATGGCTGAGTTTAAGATTTCATTTGAGAGGGAATACCAAGTTATCCCAGGCCGCTATGGATGTACTGATGCCGTTTGGCACTACCTACTTGTGCAAAAAGATTTTCTCGGCACTCACGTACCTTAAAATTAAATACATATTGCGACTGAACATAGAGGATGATCTCCAAGTGGCGGTCTCCAAAATTAAGCCACGAATGGACTTGCTGTGTTCCAAGCATTATGCATACCCATCGGATTATGTGAGGTTAACACTGAAATGAAAGTAAATTAGGCTGCTTTTAAATAATATTATGGTTGTTAGGCTATTGTGTTCTATTGTGTTGTTGTCATTATGTTGTTTGGGTGAGCCAATTACATTTGTATAATTTAACCACCTCTGAGGATAGTGGTGGGGAGTCGCGAATCACTGGCAACGTTATTTTTGGGGTTCGTGGGCTGAAAAGTTTTAGAGTGCACAGCGTCAATGGTTTCCACAAAGAATTTCAAATTTCGATTTGTCTGACCACAGAACAGTTTTCCACTTTGCCTCAGTCCTTTTGAAATGAGCTGAAGCCCAGAGATGTTGGAAGCATTTCTGGATCATGTTCACATATGGCTTCTACTTTGCATGATAGAGCTTTATGCAGCATTTGTGGATGGCACGGCGAACTGTGTTCACAGACAATGAGTTCTGGAGGTGTTTCTGAGCCCATGCAGTGATTTCTATTATAGAATCATGCCTGATTTTTATGCAGTACCGGCTGAGGGCCGAAGATCATGGGCATGCAATATTGATTTTCACCCCTGTCACTTGCACAGAGATTTCTGCAGGTTCTCTGAATATTTTGATGATATTATGTACTATATATATAATGAGATATTTATAGTCTGCAATTTTACATTGAGGAACATTATTCTGTAATTGTTCGACAATTTGTAGACACAGTTTTTTGCAGATTGTTGAACCGCTACCCATCTTTACTTCTGAAAGACTCAGCCTCTATAAGATACTCTTTTTGTACCCAATCATCTTACTGACCTGTTGCCAATTAACCTCCAGTTGTTTCTTTTTAGTAACATTTACTTTTCCAGCCTTTTGTTGCCCCCGTTTTGCAACCGTCAATTTCAAAATTACCTTATTTTTCCTTAAAATGGTAAATTTTTTCAGTTTAAACTTTTGATGTTTTCTATGTTTTATTGTGAATAACATGGGTTTAGGAGATTTGCAAATTATTTCGTTCTGCTTTTATTTACATCTCATTACATTTTACACAGTGTCCCAACATTTTTGGAATCACCGTTGTAAAAATTCTGCTCAGTTTCTCAAAAAAGTGCAGTGAACTGTAACAAAATCTCAAACATGTATTTATCTCATGTGTTCTGTTTGGATCAAGTTGTATTTAACTCTTTTTAACAAAAAGGAGAAAGGCATTGTGAATATCAACTTAGAGGCGATGTCATGTGGACGTGTACAGTATGCTACTTGTAAAAAAAATAAATAAATAAGAAGAAGAAAAAACAAACCCATCTGACTGGGCCATTTTGAAAACCATCAGTAATACAATTGCATTTCTTTCAGTGTTACTTCATCAAAAAACTTATTTAATACCTGTAAAAAAAACAACAACAACAATAAAATTAATATATACTGATGTTTGCTAGCTGAAGTATATACATATTATTCAACTAGAAATAGATGCTAGTGCATCCTATAGCACAATAGTCAATTAGCTTACTAGCTACAGTCTGTACTCTAGCAGACTGTGTATACTGGTTGTCAAGCATTAATGCAAAAAAGTATTTATAGTATTTTCTAAATAGTAATATTCACATTTGTTCTTGGAATCATCAAACTTGTCAGTGTGAGACCTTTGGATATTAAGCCTAAGACCTGTCTTGTAGCTAGGTGAATTCACCTTTAGTCATCAAATCAGACACCCAAAGGAACCAGCTTCCTGTAATGTATACAGATTTGTATCATACTTAGAACTCGGTTAATGTTAGCTGCCATTAGGAGGCTTTTTATGTGCTCTTTAGCTTTATAACCAGCTTTGGAGGCCAGACGCTTTCACATTCATTCTTGAAACAGATACTGCAATGAACAAGCTTCTTGTAAGACACACATCATCTAAAATGGTCTTTGGCTTGCCGATCAGACTGTCGGTGTGCTTGCATTTCTGATCAAGCACTGAAGAATTTCCCTTAACTTAAGTTCACTGAAATGTATTTCAGCACCTACCTTAAATGTTAAATGTAGTAATTACATTATCATGATGAACTAATTAACCAGTTAACTCAAGCAGTGCCAGGTGACTAACATTAGTGACTAACAATAAAAAGAGAGCTAACTACCAATCTTGTTGTTAGCCAGTTAAGTAATATATCAGATCACTAGAACACAGGAACCCATTAACAGTTAGCTAATATTTAAATGTTTCTGGTTCTTTTACTGATGTATGTTTAGCTATTTTTACATTGCTATAGTTGATTTGTTTTTTAAGAACAGTTTACAAAATAGATGCAGGCCAGCAGCTTTGTCAGGGTTTTTTTTTTTTCAGATTGGCTTTCATTGTATTTTCAGAGGTGATACAAAGCCATATGGTTGGCATTGATCTTTAGTGATGGCTTGAGGTCCCAAATGGCCAACTTGCAGTAATTACTTGTGCATGCCCCTGAGATCCACAAGGGTGGTGGCTGATCTGTCTCTTATTTTGGGGTTTAAAATGGTGTTGATATGTGTCCTCTGTGTCCGGATTTCTCATCTGCAGTCTGGAGTCCCACTGCCACATAGACTGTCAAGTGTTGTAAGCAACAAAAAGTAAGAACTCCGTTGGGTGAGCAGTACTGAATTTAAGGATCCATGCTCAATAGTTATAGTCTGCATTAATATATTCCTGCATTAACCAAAACCTTTAAGGACCTAATAGCAGATATAATTAAACAGCGGAGTGCCACATGATCTTTTCTTTACTGTTCTCTTCCCTTAATTCTGGTTCAAGTTCTAAGTCCATATGATGTTGTTGGAACACTAATTTTGAGGTTTACCAATGGTTTATATCTTGTGGTAAACCTTCTTTATTTACAGAGGTAATGTTTTCTCTGGATTTTTGACATCGACACAGATATGCCTACGTTGGATCTACGGAAGATGTTTTTTTATTCTGGCCAACTGTTTTGAAAGGTTTTTTTCATTACCAGGACACCTGTAAATAATCCTTTTCTGGACCTTTAGGTGTTTTTTTTTTATTATTATTATTATTTTTTTTTTACTTGATCTCTTTGATGAGTTTGCTTTGGTTTCAGCTCATTAGACTTTATATTGAGAGTTAACAGCAACAAATTCGAAATGCAAAGGTCACACTTGAAAACACCTATTCATCTGCTTATTTGTACTTGAAATAATTAGGCAATAACACACGCCTGGGCATGGGACAGCTGAGCAGCCAATTGTCCAATTACATTTGGTCCCTTAAAAAGTGGGGACTGCGTATAAAGTGCTTTAATTCCTACAATGTTTAATTGATTTAGATGTAGATAGCATCAAATTAATGCAAAAAGTATGCACTTTACTTTCAACTCCTATATACTGTGGTAGACAGCTAAAATACCCAATAATTTGTCAATGTCCAAATATTTATGGACTTGAGAGTACGGTATATAGTTCAAGTCTGTGTTATCTATCTAAACTTGCTTGTTCCTGCATAACCCTACACTTGTTGGCACTTGTTACCAATTCTTATCCTTGGACAATGATGAAATTAATTTTCTAACATTGTTATTATTCAACCTAGTTGATCACGGTGAGATTTACAAGTCTTTCAGTTTTGCATCATGAGACATAACTGCAATCTAGAAGCAAGTATGAAAGTCAAAGTATCGAGAAGATCTGCGGCAGGTTCTCAAAAGTGCTTAGAAAGACTTACCAGCCAACGTTCTGAATGTTCAGAAAACTGTGTAAATTGTAATATGTACCTGAGAATACTGACATTTTTTTAAGGCAAAGGGTTGTCGCACCAAATATAGAGTCATGTAGAAAATGTGTAATGTCATTAAAAAGGTAATGTGGTATGTGCCTGAACAGTACTGTATATTAAACATCAAGGTAAATTCCTCACTGTGACAAACCATGAATATTAATATTTACCTCTCTCCACATGATCACACTAATATTTTAATGAAGAAGAGAACATGAGGATTAAGTAACAAGAACAAATACATTTGGTGCATGTGAGCAGACCCTTATCCCTCAAACACTCTCTCTCTCTCTATCACACACACACACACACACACACATTCACACCAAGAGGACTAAATTGCTGTTGCTATGGAGACAAAGGCAGCCAGCTCCTAACAATGCTATTTTGGCAGTGTGAGAGATAGAAGCTATCATATTCCAACTTCTCCACTCTAGCAACCATGTTTCTGTCTCTCCATATTAGCATTAGCATGTTACATAATTCAATCATTTTCACTCCAGATAAATTGCCCAATCTTGTCCAAGGCTTAGAAATAGGGAGTGGCTGATAATGAGGACAGACTTGTGCATAAAGCCTCTAGTCATATAGCAAATACATGTAGATCCCAATCATCTCTGTAATATAAAGCCTCTGGTAGGTCTAGTAGCTGTAGCCATAATCTAAAGTAAATAACATGGGCTTTAACATAAAGGCAGGTGCTATTTAGTGTTGGTAAAGCAGATTAGTCCAGGTACAAAGTCAGAATGCAATTAGTACTTAATTATAAAACAGCCATAAAACTTGATGAGCTCTACCTTTTAATGTTGTGAGCCCCTGCCTCCTTGAGGAACGAAATTAAATACCCCATACGGCCATCTAATTTGCTCATGCCCATGTTTAACTGCAGAAGATAAGTGACATCACGGCTCAGGGATCAACAAAAAAGCATCAGCTCATTTACAGGCTGCATGATGTCATATCCACTTAGTGGCGATGTGATATAGCACAGATGCCAAACACAGGTGCCACTTGCTTTATGTCTCAGCCTGAGTGGCTCTCCTGTCTCTGATAGGTCACGTTCTGCTTTGGGAGAATGACAAAGATAACTGAAAGTGCAAGGGACATGACTCCTGTCAGTAAGGAGATAGCAGTCTTCACACTATTGACTACCCACCCAATGCCTAAGAGCTGAAATCAGCATAAGAGCTGAGATCAGAGTGAAGACTGACTTGGGGTTCTTTTCTGGCCAATGACGCCTGTTTTATCAGAGTTGATAAAGCACTATGAATCAGTTTTCCAAGCGAATCAATTTTTCACATTTGAGTCATATTTGCAATATTTGCTCTAAACACAGTGATCAATCAAAATTTAATCATGGGTTTCTGAGCAAATATTTCCTGACATGACATCAGCAAACAAAAGGTACTGACTGGAATGATTAGGACTTAAAACTCCTTTACAAACATTTTTTTTTATTTTGGGTCAGTAAGGCTAGCATTAAGCATTAATGTTAAGAGCAAAAAAATATGCTGTCAAATGAAAAACCCCTTTATAGCAGTATTTACTTTTAAATAAATTGTATCATCTATACTCATAACTCTTTTAGGTTAATTCAGGTCATGAAGGTTTCATTTTTCTAATGCATGTATTCTGCACCAAAGTGAACAAATCTATAAAATAATAATAATTAAAAAAAATAAAAACTCTTATTCAGCAATGTTCCAAAAGATCAATTTTGATTATAAAATAAGTATACACTCTAGTAGTGCTGGTATTCATCCATTTTTTTAATCCTGGCATATTTGTCTTTTTGAGATGAAGTCAAATTTAGAGTAATATTTAAAAATACAATTTAATCAGCTAGATTACCATTCTCATCATTTGCAAGATCAACAGCACCAGTAATCACAAACATAATAGTGGAATTGTCTTGAACTGCAGGTTTATTTAGAAAATATGAAAACTAAAATCTCTAAAGTAAATATAAACATTTTGGTACCAAAATGAACATTTCTGTTGTACTTAATCCTCCTTGTTTCATGCATTTCTACATTTCTAATACACTTTTAACCATTTCTTTGATTTATTCATTTAAATGATTTATTCATTTCTCTTCCATTCACTCTTGTTCTCTTTCTTTTGAATAATATCCTATTGTCTTGTATATTCTTAATAACGATCTGTACAGAGATGACATACAGTAATGTGAGCTTTTCTGCGTGTTTCCATGGTGCTTTTTCTTGTATGAACAAAGACCCAGAATCTCCCATAAGATTATAATGATCTCTTCTCTCTCTCTCTCTCTCTCTCTCTCTCTCTCTCTCTCTCTCTCTATATATATATATATATATATATATATATATATATATATATATATATATATACACAGTAATGATTATATATGATTATATATATTTTTTCTCAACGTCTTGCATGATTTCGGTTTTCCTACTACAGTTTATAAATTAGGTCATACTTTGTGTACATGATGAGGCATGCATGGTAAATGTGGCGTAAGTGTGTGATATGTAAATAAGGGACTGGTGGAGGGAAGAAATCTACTTCATATGATTGTTTCGTGAGTCGGAGCTCACAATTAATCCCAGCACTCAAACATTTGCTTGTTTGATGAATAAGGCCAGTGTTTCTGCTGTTTAAGGGCAAAGGATTACATTTTAGCTATTCAACTGATAGTGATAGTAGCACATTCACCTTAAGTATTTTCGAGAAATAAAATGATGTTATGCATGTTTGTGTGAAGGTGTGTGTGTGTGAGACAGCATGAAATCGAGAGTGAAATGGATGCACGGAAGAGGCAGAGCTCCCTTTCAGAGAAAACACCAGCACCACCTAATAAGGTGCAAGGCAGACATATTAAAGGGAGCCTCTCGCTTTTTTGAAGTACCATAAACTAGGTGTGTTTAGGGGAAGTGATCACATCAGTGCATAGTGAGCAATGGATTCAGAAAGCTGAAAGAAGTCTTTAGGGGACTTACTGAAACTGCTGTCCTCCTCTTTAGTTCCATCAATGGTTCCATCTGCCTGGAGTTGCAAATGGAAGCCCTGCCGACTGTACAGCTTCGTCACAATCCCCTTCAGCTGGGGCTCTGAGTGATAGACAGACAGAGAGAGAGAGAGAGAGAGAGAGAGAGAGAGAGAGAGAGAGGAGAGAATGTGAGATAGGCACTGGTGTATTAAGTGTTGAAGTGTAACTGAGTGTGCAGCATCAGGCATAGCAGGATACACATGCTTAAAGACAATAAAAACGGAACCAGAGCACAATCAAACCAGACCTAGAGAAAGAAAAAATTAACATACATTGCATAATGAACCACAAATTTCAAAGCCTTTGGAAAGATTGCTTACTGTTTCCTGTAATCATGTGAGTATTTCGCTACATTTCACCATTTTTAATTGACTTAACTTCCTTCGTTTTTCACACTGCTGTTTTCTACCAAATTATTCAACCCCTTTTATATCCTCAGTCTTCTGTCCTACCTTTCATCCACTGTTTCTTCTCCAGGGAGACGCCCTGGTAATTCACATGCCCTAGCTACTTTCTGCTCCATTAGCTCTGTGCAGAATCTTCCACCGGATCTGAAAAGAGGCAGATGTCTTTTCAAGTTCAGATTTCCGTTACTGGGGCTAAAATTCCAAGATGGAGCTTCAGAGGACTTTGCTCCATCAGAAGTCCTGCAATTCCTCTGTAGGTACACGTCATCCTGGGACTAGTGGATGAAGCTGGAATATTGTCTTTATTCTCTAAGGAGTTGACAGAACAAGCATCTACACAATTACATTATGGTGCCTGCTTTTGAGATTGAGCAAATAGCAACTGAAATAAAACGCATAAGAAATTGTAGCGTTCCATAGCTTGTGCTCCTATTAACATGAGGCCTTAGAGAAAAGAAATGGTAATCTCAAAAAACCATCTCCATTCAGAACTGAGGCTGAAGTGGAGTTGAAACTGCAGTTTGCCAATCTCTGGGAGTGTTCGTGCATGCATGTAAGCCTTGGTATCAGAGCCATGCGGGATGATTACGACTCACTTTCTATCTATGGGCTTGTACTGTAGATGTTAAATTTGTTTGTTGTTGTTGATTATTCTGATAATCTTTCTATGAGTACATAGTTCTGAACATGTTTACATGGTACAGGCCCAAATTTAGCATCATATGCATTCCATTAGCATGGCATATTCATATAGATGCATATAATGCTTAAAAAAAAAGTGGTTAGGACCAATGTATACAATAAAAAAACAGTTTCAAGACAATATTATGAAAATATGTTTGTATATGGAAATAATGGTGGAATTGTGGATTCATGTGCTGTAAAATAGTAAACAGAAGCTTTATCAGTGCATTGCAAAATGAGGACCATATTTAAAGCTACTCTAGTCTAGCCTTTACAATAGGAAATACAAGAAAGCTCCTGTGTGCTGAGAGCTGAGAATAAAATTAACTGCTCTTCTCTCCCCATGAGTTACTTGTGCTGATAGCCAATATATTCTAATATATGTTTTTCGGTTTAGATAGTGGCCCTAAATTTCCATTGTAGCAAATACACAAAGTTTAATACAATCACTTTAGATGTACAATGAAGGAAGGAAACCAAGATAATACTTTTATAATAGTATGCTAAAGACAATCATTTGCTATGGCAGAAGGAGAAAAGCTTTGTAATAAATAGCATGTGCAAAAAGGTCCAGTCACACCGTTATTTGGCTCTGTATTAAATACCTGCCTTTTAATTGACACTATTATAGAATTGTGTAAAAAATAAATGGCCGTAATAAAACGAATGGCACTCGGTTTACCAAGTTAAAAGAGAAAGATGAGTCATACTATGAACTCTGCAGCACCCACTTAGCTACCTCAAGGAACCAGTGTTAGAATAATTAAATTGTGCTTTAACATTCAATAAGTGAGTTAATGCTGCCAGAGAATTCTGTACTAAACACACAGACACTGATGTGCAATATCTGCCTGTGTATTTTATATTGGGAGTGTCCATGGACTGCACACGCTTAGGATAAAAACAGGACAAAAAAACTAAACAAAAAACAACAAACCCTCATTACATACTTCAATAAACCATGCACCAGGAGGGTAATCATATGTTTTTTGAACCTGTTCAATTCTAAATAGTGCTGATCAAACCAGACATTTGGGGGTAATTTTTTGTCTCAACCTCATCTGACACACACATACACACAAATACATATACACACAAAGCAGTGTCCACTCCCTTTGCTTGGGTTCTCCCTGCAACCAAACAACAACTGCAAGTGCACATTGTCTAACCTGCTTTAGAACAAATAATTATATATTGACTTTCCTATTTCCATATCTTGTCACCCTGAGATTAGTGAAAGCTCTGCTTTGGCGTTACATAATATTGCTGCATGTTCTGCACACAAGCAAGCTTTCACGCTCAATCCTGATAAAGTTTATGCTGTGTAAGTTCACAAGCACAAGCGAAACACTGCTACATACAGAAAACTGACGGAGATGTAAAATGATGAGTTGAGATGGGGAGAAATTAGTAAAGAGAGTAGCTGTTGTGATTGATGGGGATTAGTCTGGGATGAATTGATGCATGCACACATGAGTAAGAATGTGATGGTGTGTATTAAAAAAAAATATATATATATATATATGTAAGAAATCCCATCATGGTTATGGAGGTCGTGAACAGGATGATGGTGATGACATGAGCATCTGAGCACCTGGTCGTCTCCTCCGGCGCTTCTTAGAACCGAAGAGCTTGACCCGGGAGAAGACGCTGAGGCGACTTGGTTTCTCGCATGCACTTTTGGCTTTGTTCGGGCTGCTGGCGCAGCGGCAGGCGTTGGACTTCTCGCGCTCCCTAGCCTGCCTTTTCTGCCGAATCAGGGAGCTGGCGATCACCGCCGCCATAGCCAGTGTGGCGACGAGCCGCCCAAAAGCGCGCGCTGAGAGAGGCTGATTTCGCCCCTCCTCTCTCCTCCTCAGCCGGATTTCTACACGGATCAGTTAACCCGCTCACATCCGACTTCGAATATCAGAGCAACCGGCATCGTTCGTCGTGAAAAGGGGAAAGAAAATCAGACAATGAACTCAAAGTTGCGCCAGAACTGTAAAGTCTAACTAGAGTTTACACTCCTTTCAGAGGTGGAATGGAAACTGCGCTCGGATTCGCTCGCGCGCGCGTCTTCCTGATGCATTTTAATCTTCTGGAAAGGATCAACGCGGCGTCCACATTCAACACCCTGCAGCCTTCCACTCCAAAAGATGTCACTCTCTGAGCACAGCACCTAGGAACCGTGCTTTTGTTCTGTCCAGATCCCCAAAACGCGTTTCACATGATGCCACCAAAGACATTTACGGCATCACATGGGAGGAACAAGAGCACTGAGGCAGAGTGAGTGAGTGAGTGAGTGAGTGAGAGAGAGAAAGTGAATGAAGCGAGTGCGCTGTAATGCGCAGCCACAATAAACACCTGTTAACGAGATCGCATTTTCTGCCGAGGCTTGTTTCCTCTCTATCGGTAGTTCTTATTCAGAGAATAAATCTGTTATGTTAAAACTACCTAACTCTAGCGAGTTGCATTTTGTGCGCAAGAGCGCGAGCGCCCCGTGTTTGTATTAATATGTCCTCGCTCTCTATCGCGCGCGCTGTGCGTCATGGACTCTGTGTTGACATTTGCGCTTCTCGCAATGCCTCTCCACTGAGGCATATCTGACTCTTAAGGCATGCACTAATACTTCGCAGACGCGGGCAAGTGAGTGAGGAATGAGGACGCGGATCCATATATAGCCCACAAATGCCATTTCGATTTTCACGCAGTTAAAGTTCAAAGTTCAACAGTCCCGAAGCCTACTGCCAAAAGTTGTTGTTTGCACAAGGGAATTACAAAAGTGGAGCTCCAAAGAAGATCTCAGATGGCCAGTGCTTTCTTCTAGATGCATGAGATCAACTTGCCAGAACAGGAATTGGGTTGCTCCTCAAAAATGCTGTTTCTGGGAGTGGTGCTAGGCTTATGCGGCTTCATGCCTTTATTTAAAAGACTCTGTTAACGCATGCACTTCAGTCCTTCATCATTACTCCAGTTATCCTGATATCATACCATCCATCCATCCATCTTCAACCGCTTACTCCTTTTCAGGGTCACAGGGATCCTGGAGCCTATCCCAGGAAGCATCGGGCACAAGGCAGGGTACATCCTGGACAGGGTGCCAGTCCATCACAGGGCACAATTACATACACACCCATACACCCATTCATACACTACAGACATGTCTTTGGACTGGGGGAGGAAACCAGAGGAAACCCCCGCAGCATGGGGAGAACATGCAAACTCCGCACACACATGGCCCTGGCGGGAATCAAACCCCGGACCCTGGAGGTGTGAGGCGAACATGCTAACCACTAAGCCACCGTTATTTTTATGCCTCTAGTCCCTCATCTTGCTCTAAGACATTGCAGAACCAAACATCCAGGAGGTGGAGCTGGACCTGATCCAACTCCTCATATAAGCCTAAACCTTCACATGAAGCTCTGTACACTTAGAATAACAAACAAACTGATCCAATCCAATATGAAACACACTGAGGTGTCTCCACCCCTGGACTTTTGGTCATTGGAGAACCTGGATCAGGTCTGACTCCATCTTCTGGACTTGGTTGCTGCAGTGGGCGTTCCTGTCTTTCAGTAGAACTTATTGTATAGAATGTATAGGATAATTTATGTTTCTGTATACTGTATCATTCAAAATTCCCTCACTGGAACTAAGGAGCCCAAAACATGATCCAGTATGACAATTCCTCTGTACACAAAGGCGAGGTCCTTGAAGACATGGTTTGGCATGTTTGGAGTGGAAGAACTTGAGTGGCCTGCACAGAGCCCTGACCTCAACCCCACTTATTTTGGGATGAATTGAAACACCAATTGCACACCAGGCCTCCTCACCCAACATAAGTGCCTGACCTCACTAATGATCTTGTGGCTGATTAAGCACAAATCCCCACAGCTACATTCCAAAATCCAGTGGAAAGCCTTCCCATGAGAGTGGTGGTTATTATACCATCAAATGTAGGCAAACTATATTTTGTCCAACACATACAGTGGAGGAAATAACTATTGAACACATCAACATTCTTTCCAGTAAATATATTTCCAGTGAGGCTATTCACATTAAATTTTCACCAGACATCAGTATTAACTCAAGAAATCCGGAAATATAAAGAATTCACAACATTAAAGTCCATAAATGAAGTTATGTGTAATTAAGTGGAATGACACAAGAAAAAAAGTATTGAACACGCTAAGAAAAAGGAGTTCTCCAAGGCAAGATAAGGCAAGGAACCAGCTGAATTCCGTAAGAAGTTAGAAAATAATTATACCTCCTATCTGTGCAAATTAATATCAGCTGATTTAGTAAATTAGTAAATAAAAATGAGTAAATAAAAGGCTTTTTATTACCAAGGTGACACAAGAAACATCTCATGATAGTAAAAGCAAAGAGCTCTCTCAAGGGCTTCACAACCTTATTATCAAGGATGGGTTCGGAAGCAATCACAGACATATTAACGTTTATTAAACAATTAAACAACAAAACAAATACACTAGGACAACTAGGCAAAACACTATGGCAAGAAACAAAACAGTGACATGAAAGACAGAAGTCTAAGACCACGAAAGACAGAGAAACAGTGCAGACAATGGCTATATATACACACAAATGTGCTCATTAACAAAACATGAATCAGGTGCAGGTGGTCATGTGAAATGTAGTGCAGTGGCTGATGGGAACTGGAGTCCAGAGGTTCCTGGTATATTACATAATGCTGCAAAACATATTGATGGAATCGGATACAGATATATTTAAAAACTTCTGAATCTTCCAGTAAGCGCCATTGGGGCCATTATCCGCAAGTGGAAGCAACATCACTCCGTCATCAACCGGCCACGCACAGGAACTCCTCGCAAGATTTCTGACCAGGGAGTCAGAAGAATAGTCAGAAGAGTAGCCCAAGAACCAAGGACCACTCGGAAAGAGCTCCAGAAACACTTTGATGCAGCAGGTTCCATCGTCACAGAGAAAACAATAGGCAATGCACTCCACTGCTCATGATCACCCCACAAGACTCCATTACTAAAGAAAAGGCACGTTGAAGATCATTTAAAGTTTGCTACAACTCATTTAGACAAGCCAATGAAATACTGGGAAAGTGTCCATGTTTGGAGAAGAAATGGCACTGCACATCATCCTAAAAACACTACACCAACAGTGAATCGCATGTACTGGCAGACTTCATATAATTGAAGGAACAATGAATGGAGCCCTTTACCGGGAGATTCTTGAGAAGAATCTGCTGCCATCCACCAGGATGAAGATGAGATGTTGGTGGATTTTCCAGCAAGACAACGATCCAAAAACATACAGCAAGGGAAACTCTCAATTGGTTTCAGAGAAAAAAATCAAGGTGTTAGAATGGCCCAATCACCTGACTTGAATCCAATTGAACAAGATTTAAAGACAATATGTTTAGAAGAAAGGGCCAAAATCACACCTGAATACTGCGGCTGATTAATTTCTTCATACAGGAAGTGTCTTGAAGCTAAGACTTCTCCACTAAGTACTAAATACATTTCAGTTAGCGTGTTCAATACTTTTTTCCTGTGTCATTCCACTTTATTACACATAACTTCATCTATCGACATTAATATTTGGATTTCTATATATGTGTGAATTTCTTGAATTAATATGGATGTCTGGTGAAATTTTCATGTTATTAGCCTCATTGGAAATATATTTACTGAAATAAATGTTGACATGTTCAGTACTGTTTTCCTCCCACTGTATAATAATGAGTCTTTATTGGTCACATATACATTAGAGCACAGTGAAATTACTTTCTTCGCATACCCCAGCATGCCAGCCATAATACAGCACCCCTGGAGCAGAGAGGGTTAAAGAACTTCAAGTGCCCAAAATTGGCAGCTTGGCAGTGCTGGGGCATGAACCCAGACCTTCCAATCAGTAAGCCAGAGCCTTAACCACCAAGCCACCACTGCCCTACCAATCCAAGACTCTGTTTCCATTTCCTGTGTTTCTATCCTAAAATCCCACAACGCTCTAAACAGAAAAATCAGACAGTTAATCTGATCTTGCCAAGCTTCACAGACAAAACAAATAGTGAATGAATCATGAGCCAGTCACCACTGTGTGATAGTAGGCAGGTAAATAAGAAGACATTGGAGCTCATTTTAATGATATGAACCAGACCACTAGAATTAAGGTAAAACTCAAACTAATAATAGTTGTAATATATGTACTTATATTTTTTTATTTTTTTGATGTGAAGTTCATCATTCCATTAAAATTTTGGAATTGATAAATGTACAAGGTGGGGGAGTGGTCTAGTGTGTGTATGTGTGTTCACTGGAAGGGTGGTGTTTGGGGACGAACTAGAGGGATACTGACTAATGTGGCACACCTGAGCACTGCTCATGTCAAATGTCTCTCTCTCTTTTTCTCTCTCTCCCTGAGCAGTGAGCTGAATGTGTGCGTGCTTTTGAGAGAGCAAAGCATAAAGCGGTGACTGAGCTGTAAAGCTGCCAAGTTATTTGCCAGAATAACAAAGCTCACAAGGGTCTGCTGTGTTCTCTATACAGCATACTGCCAACATTGTTACAGTATGAAACCGTCATCTGATTCTTTTCTGGCAGAAATATGTGATACAGTAAAACCTAAACTATTGAAACCAACATATCCTGCTTTAATGCTAAAGTATAAGTACAACCTTTAACAACTGCCTCCAATGAGCAGAACATTTCCAATCACACTGCCTCTGCCGGCTTAGCTTCTTCCCACAGTGCACCCTCATGCCATCTCTTCCCCCGGTAAGTGATGCATACAGACCCGGCTGTCCACATCATGTAATAGAAAACGTGATTCAGACCAGGCCACTTTCTTCCATTGCTCCATGGTCCAGTTCTGATGCTGACATGCCCATTGTAGGCACTTTTGGCAGTGGACAGGGATCACCATTGGCACTCGGACTGGTCTGTGGCTATGCGGCCCCATACACAGCAAGCTATTCTGACACCGTCCTTGGGCGCCCGTGACCCTGTTGCTGGTTCACCGGTTGTCCTTCTTTTGACCAATTTTGGTAGGTACTACCACTGCATACCAGGAACACCCAACAAGATGCTCTGACCCAGTTGTCTAGCCAGCACAATTTGGCCCTTGACAAAGTCGCTCAGATCCTTTTGCTTTTGAGAACCAACAGTTCATTTGCTGCTTAATATATCCCACTGCTTGGCAGGTGCGACTATAATGAGATAATAAATGTTATTCACTTCACCCGTCAGTGGTTTTAATGTTATGACTGATCTCTCTCTCTCTCTCTCTCTCTCTCTCTTTCTCTCTCTCTGTGTATTTTCATGTAGTATTTATAGCATTAGACTTCAGAGGGAAATCATACAGCAGATCAGTAGGCTATCCAGCTCAAGTCAGAGCTGATTGAATAGAAGAATATTCAAGTATTTGCTATCTCATTTTGTATATGTGTTTGGAAATGTTCCATGCCATCATTTTTGCAGCTATAATTCACAGCTAGTTCACATTTCAAATTAAAGTTTAAAATGGATATTTTTCTTGTGTGTTATATTTTCTTTCATTAATCAATATATAAATTATCTTCTTCCAGTAGTTCATTCAGTAGTAAATACAAAGATGCTTTGAAAAGGTGAAAGGAAAATAAAACTGTTGAGGCAAATAGAGGCATATCTCACAGGCAGGATTGAAAAGAGCAGCACAGTGGATAACATGTCATTATGGTAGAAGATGCTAATAACTGAAGACTTGAATTAGAAGCTTTGTAATACCCTTATGCAATCACTGCTTTACCCTGATCCATGATTGGAGAGCTATACAATTGAGCTATTGCTCTAACATTGGGCATAGTCAATACAACAATTTGGAATGTTCTGAAAAAGAAAGAAACCACTGATGTACTAAAAACCAGACGTGGAACAGGTCGGCCAAGGAAAACAACAGCAGTCATTATGAGACCTGTGAAGAAAACCCCCAAAACAACAGTTAGTAACATCACCAACAACCTTCACAGGGCAGGGGTGAATGTATCACAATCAATCATTCGAAGAAGGCTTCAAGTGCAGAAATATAGAAGTCATTCCACAAGATGCAAACCACTAATCAGCAATAAGTATCAGAGTCACAAAAGATCTGGAACCTCTACCAAAGTGATGGAAAGGCCAAAGTGTGGAGAAAGAAGGGATCTGGTCATGATCCAAAACATAAGCTCATCAGTCAATAGTTGGAGGAGGTAATGTCATGGCTTAGGCTTGTATGCCTGCTTCTGGAACAGGCTCACTAATCTTTTGATGATGTAACTCATGATGGTAGCAGCAGAATGAATTCAGAAGTCTATGGAAACAATCTGTCTTCCAGAAGATGCATCCAATCTAATTGAGAGAAACTCCATCATGCAGCAAGACAATGACCCAAACGGCACTGCCAACACAACAAAAGAACTTCATCACGGGGAACAATTGGAAGGTTTTAGACTGGCCAAGTCAATCACCAGACCTTAACCAAGTTGAGCATGTATTTCACCCCCTGAAGAGGGTCTGACGGGAGAAATCCACCAAAACAAACAACTGAAAGGAGCTGCAGTGCACACCTGGAAAAGCAACGCAAAAGAAAAATGCAACAATTTGGTAGTCTGTGGCTCACTGGCTTGGTGCAGTGTTTGCAAGCAAGGGATACGCAACCAAATATTAAGTGGTATTTACTTCCATTTAATTTAAGACTCTGTTCCTATACTTTTGCTCACTTACAAATTGGGTGGTCTGTCATCAAAGATACCATGTTTTAAGATGTTCAACATGTGTACATGTAAATTTCAGAAAATGAAAGTTGACGTCTGATTTATTTTCTCATGTTCATCCTTTGCTCTCAAAACCAAACGCCACCAAATGCCAAAACAATAGAATTGGCGTTCTGAAAATGTTCCAATACTTTTGGAGGGGACTGTAATTATACTAATATGACCTGAAAAACAATCTAATCATATAATGTGTTTTTTTTATGTTTTTGCTTGGAAAATGCTGTAGTTGGTGTTTTAAAATATTCATACATCTCAAATGGTCTCGATACAACCCTGCTGAAATCATTTGCAGTTCTATGCTGAATCCAACCTTTCCTTCCCTGGTCACTTCACTTCGGACCTAAACACACAAATATGTGCATAAGTGAATTCTTCACCTCTGTCCATGAAGAGTAGTTGAGAAGTTCTGCTATAGTGCCATCTACTGTACAAGAAAGCATCCATTAATTTGAAGGCCACTTGCCTTTAACCCACAGCATTAGTGATGAGTCTGTTTAAACAGACAAATCTGATCACAAGTCTAAGATCACTTGCTGAGGGGTTTCACTTGTGATGATTGTTGAAATTATATCTCATTTTTGTCCCAATCATGCTCCTTTAGTATTGTTGCACTGCACATTGTAATGTTTAGCTGATAAACAAGCCCTTCATGTGTCTGAGCTGAAGAAGGGTGTGTTTGAGCAGCAAATAGGAAAACATGCCGCGCAGGGATACAATAAGGACAGGATTAACGAACACTGAGGAAAACAGACAATCCGTAGAATATGACCAAACAAGGACACACTAAAACGCACTTGAAATTAAATGGAAAATAAATAAGCCTATGCATGATCACAAATTTCAGAGATTCCACAAACTCAGTCCCTACTACTACTACCACACAATGAAAGCAGAATTAAAGGTTTGAAATTGGATAATATTTCTATTTCGAAAACAATTTGAACTCAATAGGAGATAAATGATTGATCTATGGACATAGATATAGATATTTATCGTTAGATATATGAAATTTAGATAAACTAACTTCCCAGTGTCCTAAATTCGGATAATATGAATGCAAGCAGAGGTGCAGTAGCTATATGAAGAATTCTTTTTCAGCACGTTGGACAGCTACCGAATCTCACCGCTCCCCTCTGCTCTGTGCGCACAATGTTTACAAAAAGTTACAAATAAGGAAATATTGGTCAGTATAACCTCACTGTAAGAAAAAATATAAACTACGTGACCATGCAACTATTTAGAAAGTCGTCTTTCTCATCTGAAATAAACATTCGTTCATGAGACGTGATCATCATCAGCTACTTCTCAAGGTTAATTCTTCGGCGTAATATCTTACAGCATGTAAAACAAGTAAAGTAAACCCATACCTGATGTAGATTTTCTAAGAGGAAAAGTCATGTTTATCGGTCAAAAAGCGAAGACAATGTGTGGAAAGGCACGAACAGTCCAGCGATGGTTCACAGCGAGCAGGATGTTTTCAAAGTTTTAACCATATTAAAAGAAGTCACAAGGGACCAAGACGAGAAGCCATCGAGGCGGGGCCTGCTGCATTCGGAGATCATTAATGGACATTAGTGACATGCCATTAGGACTTCTAAAGCGATCATTAAATATTCATTGGGGAAGCGTTGTGGATGCGGCGAGCGCGAGGGCACGCGTTCACTGAAACTGCGGCGCTCTGGCTCAAAAAAACTGGCAGAAAGCAATTGAGCGATGCGCACAAACTGGGCTTCCTGTTCAAGAGGAGCCTCCTCTCTTCTCCTCTCCTCTCACGTTACACACAAACGACTGTAAAGTGATCCGTTAATGCGCCGCATAAACCAGTTACGCTGGAGCGGCCACTTTGCGCTCAAACACATCAGCGCCTATATCTATCTGGCGATATGACAGCGGCCAACCCCTGCTACTTCAGTCAACTCATCCTTTCACTCGAGCAACAGGATTGACAAACACATGTATTATTATTATTATTATTATTATTATTATTATTATTATTATTATTATTAGGACTTGCACCCTGTCCAGGGTGTACCCCGCCTTGTGCCAGATGCTCCCTGGGATAGGTTCCAGGTTCCCCCGCGACCCTGAAGAAGGAGTAAGCGGTAGAAGATGGATGGATGGATTATATTATTATTATTATTATTATTGACCACTAAAAATCAACAGAAGTGAGAGACCGAGTTTTAAAACGCGTTCAAACTTTGGTGTTTTCACCACTAGATGGCGCGAAAGAACCATACTTTTCAACCCGGTGTGTTTCCCCACATATAAAACGCGTCACATTACATGAAATTAAAATAAATAAATAAATAAATAAACAATACCATTGGATGTCAGGGTAAGATACGGAGAAGAGAAGGGAGAATGCTATGTTCCATGTGAGCATTAATATTAATATAACATTAATATTACTTATATAGGCTACTATACTAAATTATAAATGACTGTAATCTGAGGCTAAGTATAAAGTAATAGCAGGGGAGAAACAATACAATACAATAATTGCAAACATAGACACATCAACCAAAACATAATAATAATTAAAAATGTAATCTTAGGAATATCTTGGTCAAATCTCTTTGTCACATTTTCTTTTAAACAAACTGTTTCCTCACTTTTCTCACCACTTGATCTTTCAATCTTTCATTAACTGATAACAGGACAGGCATTAAACATTTGAGTCATAGTTTAAAAAGGATCTGACATCGGAAATCTGGACTAAAGACACAGACATACTTCAATCAAGTGACGCTGAAAACTCCTTCTTTAAATGTTAAATAAACTGCTCCTTAAAGCTTAATAAAGATATTCTACAGTTTTAATCATATTATTTTATAGCATGTTTTTAAACCTGTTAACCATAGGCTTGGATTATCTGGAGTGTCTTTCATACAAATAAACATGTGCTTTGCCTTGCAGCCAGAACTATGGTCAGAGCCGTGCTCTTATAGAAAATATGTCAATACCTTCTGACCAATCAGAGTCCAGCATTCAAGAGTGCTGTGGCATAATAGAAATTAATTATAGACAACCTCACAGTTCGTTTACTTCAGCACCAAGCTGCAAGTTCACTTTGCCAGGCACCTGCACCCTTTCGCGAGCGAAAGAATGCCAGGCCTGCATGATGCTTCCTGATGACACACACAGGCACACAGATGGCCATATTGATCTCTCCTACCCACAAATTCCCCACCCCCTCTATCTGTCTCTTTGGGCCTCACATTCTGGGATGGCTTTTCTACAGCTCCTGCTGCCAAGAAAGGATGACATCATCCTTGATAGTTTAAGCATGTAAGCACCCTTGCTAGTCACTAGATGGTGGCATTGTTAATGGTGGACATGATGGTGGACATATTGTGATGTGACTGGATATGATGTCTTAAAATTCCAGATGACGGTGATTATTATTATTATTATTTTATTATTATTATTATTATTATTATTATTATTATTATTGGCTTTCAGGCTGCTAATAGGGCATATTTTGGGGGATTTGTGTATTTTGTATAATTAATAAGAAATATACTATATTATATGGCCAAAAGTATGTGGACACCTCACACTCACCCATATGTGCTTGTTGAACAGCCCATTCCAAAACCATGAGCATTAATATGGAGTTGGTCCCCAATTTTGCTGTAATAACAGCCTCCACACTTCTGGGAATGCTTTCCAGTAGATTTTTGGAACATGGCTGTTCCAAAATTTGTTCCATGATTTGTGTTCATCCTGCCAGAAGAGCATTAGTGAGGTCAGGTATTCATGTCAAGTTATAAGGCCTGGGGCATAGTTGGCATTACAGTTCATCTCAAAGGAGTTCAGTGGGGTTGAGATCAGGGCTCTGTGCAGACCACACCAGTTCTTCCACACCAACCCTGGCAAACCATGTCTTCATGAAGTTCGCATTGTGTACAGGGGTATTGCCATTCTGAAACTGGTTTGGACCACTTAGTTACAGTGAAGAGAAATCAAAAAACTATGCCATAAAAAGACATTATAGACAATGGTGCACTTCCAAATTTAAGGCAACAGTTTGGGGAAGGTGTCTACATACTTTTAGCCATATAGTATATAAGGCAAAATTCTGCTGTAAAACTAGAACAAGAATTCACTCCTCTCCAAAAGTAAAGTCTAAATGTACATTAGGAAACAGATTTTAGTGCATCTGCAAAGCTATTAAAGCCACTCTAGTGAAGTGATATCAAAAATTATTTATGTTTATTCAACATCTACTTCTTAAGTACATGAACTCACATGATGTAAGGTTTGCTTGGGTGATCTGATTGTGGACAGATCTAAAGAAACACATACATTTTGATTAAATAAATATTTACAGTCACACAATATCCGGAGCAACTTAGTCTTGTGTTTTCTCTAATTAGGAAGAATAATGTGCTATACTCATATAGTCTCTGACAGGGATCACAGCTGTGGTGGTATAAAGGCGGATCTATGCTGTACAGCACTGGCCACCAGTGCCATGGCAATGGTTGAGGTTGTCATAGAGACTGTGTCCATATGCAAGAAGGGAGAGCATGTGTACAGTTCCCTCCACTAATAGTGGCACCCTTGGTAAATATGAGCAAAGAATGCTGTGAAAAATTGTCTTTATTTTTTAACCTTTTGATCTTTTGTTAAAAAAAACCAACTCTGTTCTCATGGATATCAAACAGTTGCAAACAACACAGGTTTATTAAAAAAATATCTTTATTAAATATAGGTGTGCAACAATTGTTGGCATGCTTTTAGTCAATAACTCCCTTTGCCAAGATAACAGCTCTGAGTCTTCTCCTATAAAGCCTGATGAGGTTGGAGAATACATGACAAGGGATCTGAGACCATTCCCCATACAGAATCTCTCCAGATCCTTCAAATTTTGAGGTCCACACTGGCCGACTCTCCTCTTCAGTTCACCCCACAGGTTTCCTTTGGGTTTCAAGTCAGGGGACTGGTATGGAGGTGGCTGGACCTTAATTTTGTGGTCAGTAAACCATTTTTGTGTTGATTTTGATGTATGTTTTGGATCATTGTCCTGCTGGAAGATCCAAACACGGCCCATTTTAAGCTTTCTCGCTGAGGCAGTCAGGTTTTCATTTAATATCTGTTGATATTTGATAGAGTCCATGATGCCATGTATACTAACAAAATGTTCAGATCCT
The DNA here is from genome assembly GCA_012411365.1 of Ameiurus melas. NCBI lineage: Eukaryota > Metazoa > Chordata > Actinopteri > Siluriformes > Ictaluridae > Ameiurus > Ameiurus melas. Next base: position 18,481,513 of record CM022754.1, on the reverse strand, counting down.
CTGGCAGCAAGGTCCTCTCCAGCTGTGATCCTCTGAGATTTTTTGGCCACTCGCACCATCTTCTTCATAGTGCGTTGAGACAATATAGACACGCGTCCTCTTCGAGGTTGATTCATAACATTTCCAGTTGACTGGAATTTCTTCACTATTGCCTTGACAGTGGAAATGGGCATTATCAATGCTTGTGCTACTTTCTTATACTTCAGATGTTGTGAAGCTCAACAACCTTTTGCTGCACATCACAGCTATATTCCTTGGTCTTAACCATAGTGATGAATGACTAAGGGAGTTTGCCTATGTGTTACCTCATATTTATACCCCTGTGAAACAGCAAGTCATGGGTGAACAATTTCCTGTTCCTAGTCACAAAGTGTATTAAAAAAAATGTCAAATATAAAATCAGCATATACTTCAAATAAATTTTTCTCATATGAATTCATAGTGGTACCAATAATTGTGACGCATATATTTAACTTAAAAATATATATATATATATATATATATATATATATATATATATATATATATATATATATATATATATAAACCTGTGTCGTGTTTGCAATAGTTTGATATCCATAAGAGTAGTATTTTTGACCTTTTGGATTTTTTTAACAAAAGTTCAAAAGGTTAAACAATAAAGACAAGTTTCACAGTCTTATTTGCTCATATTTACCAAGGGTTCCAATATTAGTGGAGCCTGTCAGCTGGTGTAGAGGTACTGGGTCTGGAGAGATAAAGATCAACCCTCTGAGTTGAAGCGATGAAAAAAATGAGGTTATCAGACACCCTACTGTGACACTACAGTAGAACAGTGGCATTTAAGGTAGAAGAATTAAACCAGATAGAAATGAACAAGGAAACACATTTTGAAAATATGTCCACATGTGACAGGCATAAGAATAAGAACAAAACAAGACAAGCTTCAGGAGGAGGAGTTTCAGGAAAAGATCTACTCGACTATTCCACAACTATATCCATAACAGAGTTAAAACCAGCAGGCTCCATTCTGAAGGATAGAAGTGGTGATCAGGGTGAACTCGAGGGCATAGTAAAACTGGCAGATGGATCTAATACCTTCCTCAGCCAGACAACAGCAGCTATTTTCATATTTCAAGAGACCTCTGGGTTTCAGCTTTACCTTGAAGTAAAGTACCTTTTGTAGTTGCATCCCCAGTGGCATCTCAGGCACTCTAAGAATAATTATTGCAGCTGCTGTCACATAGAGGAGACATCAACCATCTATATTCTGTATGACTTAAACCTTCTTAAACACTTTCTTCCTCTTCCTGCAAGTTCCTTACTGAATAACTTGAGCTTTTATTGATCTGGATCTGGTGTGCCATTCTGAACTCCTGCCCTGTGGGATCGATTCATACACCCGTGCTCTCTTTCATGAGTGTTAACCTGCATCTGTGACTGTGAAATGGTCCCTACAGTGCAGCTCCATGCTGGAGCCCACATGACCAGAATGAGTAATACGAGAGCTGCTCTTATTGCCAGCGTGAGACACAGTTCTCTACAGGTACATTGCGTTTTTCCCCCAACTTGGTTTACACACAGATGGTTTGAACTTTATCCCATCACAGTTGTTTACTATAAATGTAGTAAAATAAAATTATATTATGGCATAACATACTGTTGCACAGGTTGACCTGATGCGCAGCTTGCATGGCAAACAAGGTTAAAATGAAAGTCATATGTAATGTTTCTGTTCTAGTTAAAAGGTAAACGTGTTAATGAGCTTCATGATTTCTATAACCCAGTCTAACAGGAAAGAAGTGGACAGAGTTGGCATCTTCAGTAATGCAGGCCTGTGAATGGGGCCACAAGCCCAGATCCTGCCTGTTTCTGGGTTGCCAGTCTACCCTACTTTACCTTTATGGGCTGAGTGAAGCACAGGAATATTGAGACACACATCTCACAGAGCATGACCCACTTACCAAAATTCAACCTGATGGAACCTGGAATGGCCAAATAAGTGTAATGCAATGATCTACAGTTACACAAGAGTACCTAAGAGACTATTTCTTACTCATGCTTACAGCAAGTCAAGAACTACTAAGAATAAAGGTTTAATTTTGTTTCCAGTGGCAGACATTTGGCAAGTGCGACATTTTTAAAACTTTTTTTACAAGTACCATGAGATTTTAAGTGAAACATTTATGTTCAATATTCCTTAGCATGAGAGCGGAACGACCTGTATAATTTATATTTATACTGTTATATATTCACACCCTGCACTGCACCACATTCCCTCGGATCCTCTAGCACTGCTCCACTGGCCCCACCATCTCTCAGGGTACAAGGAACACATACAAGAGATTACATGGAAGACTCTTCTCCGTTCTGGAACCTATGTGGTGGAAAGAACTTCACCTAGACGTCCAAACAGCCGAGTCATTGGCAGACGTCTAAAGACCTAACTCTTTCTGAAGTACTTAAATTAGCACTTTAATAAAAAAAGAACATTGTGTTGTCTGTGTGCTTTTCTCACTATATTACCTCCCCATGAGTTTTTAGACTGATGTTATTCTTATCCCATGACCTAGTGAACCAGTATCAGGATGTATTTGATAGAGACTTCAAAGCTTTCAAGTATTAAACGTAATGAAGGTTAGGATGGATGCAAGTGTAGATAAGAGCTTTTAGTAAAGAGAGGCAGGAAGACATATCCAAATAACAAGACAATAGCATAGTCAAAAAACATTCTATTGGTCAGACGATCAACAAACAGGCATGAACTATGCAAGGCAAAAATCGAGAATGAGGAACAAAAGCGAGATCTATGAACATACAGTGGTGTGAAAAAGTGTTTGCCCCCTTCCTCATTTCCTGTTCCTTTGCATGTTTGTCACACTTAAGTGTTTCGGAACATCAAACCAATTTAAACAATAGTCAAGGACAACACAAGTAAACACAAAATGCAATTTGTAAATGAAGGTGTTTATTATTAAAGGTGAAAAAAAATCCAAACCATCATGGCCCTGTGTGAAAAAGTGATTGCCCCCTAAACCTAATAACTGGTTGGGCCACCCTTAGCAGCAACAACTGCAACCAAGTGTTTGCGATAACGTGCAATGAGGCTTTTACAGCGTCCTGGAGGAATTTTGGCCCACTCATCTTTGCAGAATTGTCCTAATTCAGTTACATTAGAGGGTTTTCGAGCATGAACGGCCTTTTTAAGGTCATACCACAACATCTCAATAGGATTCAGGTCAGGACTTTGGCTAGGCCACTCTAAAGTCTTCATTTTGTTTTTCTTCAGCCATTCGGTGGTGGACTTGCTGGTGTGTTTAGGATCATTGTCCTGCTGCAGAACCCAAGTTCGTTTCAGCTTGAGTACACGAACAGATGGTCGGACATTCTCCTTCAGGATCTCTTGGTAGACAGCAGAATTCATAGTTCCTTTTATCACGGCAAGTCTTCCAGGTCCTGAAGCAGCAAAACAGCCCCAGACCATCACACTACCACCACCATATTTTACTGTTGGTATAATGTTCTTTTTATGAAATGCAGTGTTCCTTCTACGCCAGATATACTTGGACACACACCTTCCAAAGAGTTCCACTTTTGTCTCATCGGTCCACAGAATGTTGTCCCAAAAGTCTTGGGGATCATCAAGATGTGTTGTGGAGAAATTGAGATGAGCTTTGATGTTCTTTTTGCTCAGCAGTGGTTTTCTCCTTGGAACTCTGCCATGCCGGCCATTTTTGCCCAGTCTTTTCCTGATGGTGGAGGCATGAACGCTGACCTTAACTGAGGCAAGTGAGGCCTGCAGTTCTTTGGACGTTGTTGTGGGGTCTTTTGTGACCTCTTGGATGAGTCGTCGCTGTGCTCTTGGGGTAATTTTGGGCAGCCGGCCACTCCTGGGAAGGTTCACCACTGTTCCATGTCTTCGCCATTTGTGGATAATGGCTCTCACTGTGGTTCGCTGGATTCCCAAAGCTTTGGAAATGGCTTTATAACCCTTTCCAGACTGATAGATCTCAATTACTTTCTTTCTCAATTGTTCCTGAATTTCTTTGGGTCTCGGCATGATGTGTAGCTTTTAGGGATCTTCTGGTGGACCTTACTGTGTCAAGCAGCTCCTATTTAAGTGATGCCTTGATTGTGAACAGGTGTGGCAATAATCAGGCCTGGGTGTGGCTAGAGAAATTGAACTCAGGTGTGGACAACCACAGTTATAGTATGTTTTAACAAGGGGGGCAATCACTTTTTCACACAGGGCCATGATGGTTTGGATTTCTTTTCACCTTTAATAATAAACACCTTCATTTACAAATTGCATTTTGTGTTTACTTGTGTTGTCCTTGACTATTGTTTAAATTGGTTTGATGTTCCGAAACACTTAAGTGTGACAAACATGCAAAGGAACAGGAAATGAGGAAGGGGGCAAACACTTTTTCACACCACTGTAAAACAAAACGAGGAAACGGGCACAAACACTTGGTATGGTGAGAACACTCAATACTTCGCAAAACCATTGTGTTCAAGCAGTCTCTTTATACAGTGGTTGTGAGTGCATGTGAGATTGGATGCAGGTGTGCGTGATTAGAATGAGTAAGTGTTCTGGGAATTGCAGTCCATGGCGGCCATGTTCGTAGGCCACAGTGCATGATGGCAAATGTAGTCACTGGTTTGCTGTTTTATGACAAAAGCATTCTTTAAGTCACTCTGGATAAGAGTGTCAGCCAAATGCTGCAAATGTAAATGTATACCATCATATATTCATATTTATATTCATATCACTGAAAAGATTGCTTACATTTCAATTTCAGCATTTTTATGTATTCCTTAAAATTCTCTGGTTTCCTCAGAGCTCCCAAAAACATGCTGGTGGGTGGAAAGGCTACAAGGTGTTACTGTATGTGTGTTCTGCATTTCTGCTTTACATCTAGGATTCCCAAGATACGCACAAGTTCCATCACGACCCTGACCAGGATAAAGCGATTACTGAAGCATTCATCTTCAGTTTGAAGATCGAACCTGCGTTGTACTGCTATGAATTATAAAGAGAATGTTCAATGAGACAGAACATTTTGGCAGTTGATATGAATAAAATTTATGGGAGGGGCAAAACCTGTCCATAATGTTATTGTTATCTCAGGTTACGCATTAAGCACACTTCAGTCAAACTATTATTAAACAATTCCCTGTAAGAGGTATGACAGACGAAAGATACAACACAGCACTGACACAGAAAGACACAAACTCACAGTGAGTGAGTTTGTGAGCGCTGGGATGCGAAGAGAAGAGAGAGAAGCAGGGCTAAGTAAGTGACAGCCATTAACACAGCCAGCTGTCAACACATTTAGCATCAATTCAGTGGACTGCAGTGTGATTGCTATTACACTTAGCAACTGCAATGTCACGTACCCCAAAATAACTCAAATCACGACCACATTGCCCTTAGCATTCAAAAATAAATAGAATGGTTTTGCAAGCTGATTAGCTCACTAGCATTAATGTGAACACTCATATGCAAAATCTATTAAAGAGAGCATGCCGTTTTCATTTCATTTCCACCATTAACACCATGCTTCTATTAGGAGCTATCAGGTGTTTCGCTCTTGCTTAGTTACACTGTCTGGTTTGGCTGTGGTGATTGCTGACCAGGAATTAGTACTGTAGCATAAGCTTGGAGGGGAGCAGACAAAAGCAGATGTATTCTTTCCATGTGCTTAGTCATTCACACTTGGAGAAATGAAACATGAAGAAATGGTCAGCAAATTAGAAAAAAAAAAAAAAACCTCAGTGGGCTTAAAGAAACATTTATACTGAAAACTTTTTTGTGCAAATGTAATGTTGTCAAATGAAGTACAAAGGCTGAATGCAAGGAATTGACTGGGAAGACATGTCTGAGCTATGAGCAGCTTTGATTTTCATAGAACACAGTACAAACAGCATAGGCTTAACCTCCTCAATTATTGAAGCTTTATACCTTTTTCCTCAAACCCAGAACAGTATTCAAGAGTGATCCAAGGCACTTACATCTTCACGCTGATGTGCCTGCCCTGAGTTTCTGTGGTCAACAGACCATATTTCTTTAATCTTATTTCTGGCAACATCTCATGTTGATTCATCTTGAGTACAGAGAGAGCCACCTGCTTCCCAAGTGTAAGAAAGGAGAAGGGGCTGTAAAGGGGCCAAGGGGTCACCATGCTATAACATAGTGCCAGGATCAATTCAGATTCACTCCTTCATTATCTCTCATCTCTATTTAAAATATAAAGGGATGTAGCCGAGAGACACAAATAGCATCATATGAGCTTAAGAAGCCCGTTGTTTTATTTGAGGGTGAGAGCAAATGATATAATTCTTCTTCTTCTGGGATTTGCTGTCTTCTCACTGGTGTCTTAGTCTACAGTGCCTACAGAATCTCATTGTACTCAGTAAAGTCATTATACAAAGTTTTGGGCTTATATTATTCTACCTCTCCCTGCTTTTATCTTCTCAGTTCCTCCTTTTATGAATTTTTTTTAAGTCCGTCAGTGTGTGAAGAGAGGAATTGGTTGCATGGAGTGACACATCAAAGGTAAACGCATAATTTGATTTCTATTTACTCTGTCATTCCGTGGCCTGCTTCGACATTTCACCCAAACAAAGCAATCTTTTTTGCTGCAGACGCTATGACTTCTGAAACCAATAAAGTAATGATAAGTCTTTGCACACAGATGAAGCAGAAAGAGAGGGGGAAAAAATCCATGTGGCTAAAAATGAAAATCAGTATGAATGTCACTCAGTTAGCAAATAAATCAGCGAGGCCTTTCAAGTTAGGTGAAAGGCTTTGATGGCCTAAACCACATCTGAAAAGCCGCATACCTGTCTATGTCTTTTTAAAGGCATGCTGCATCATGAGCTGGACTCCAGTAAGGCCACTGGAGTCATTTTGAGGTTTAGGAGTTTGTATCCATGCTAGTCAAAGAAGATTGTATGATTAAGGCTTGTTCCCAAGCATCATATTTCAATGGTTTACTTGCTTAAGCAGGTGGACTGAGTTCCACACTGAATTTTGAATCAGAGATGGTCATCTGACCCTATTTTGAAAAAAAGCAAAGTCATTAAATTAGCACAAGTCAAATACAGATCATCATACTAAAGCCACATTTATTGTGAAGTCCCTATTAATCAGCAGACTAAATGTCTGGCTAAGGCCCAAGGTCAACAGAGAAACGTTGATGGAGTCTACTGCTATTGGGTACTGTTTTTGAGACTTATGATGGCTATAGAACATTATAAACTGTACATTATAGTAGCATTCATACAAAACTAACACAACAGAGCACTTTAACACTTCTGTAAGAGTGCATAAGCTTTGTCACAGGCTTTGCTTGATAACGTATGACTACAGTATTGAAGCTGTCTAAGCATGTTATGTCCTGTCTTCCTCAGTGCATTGATATGTGAAGAGTTTGAGTTTGAAAAGTTTCTGAGATTATATTTATCTGTGCTTTTGGAATCAAGGGAGCATTCTTATAATAACTCACTCTGAGCCAACAGATTTTAAATCCATCTATTTGCGTAATCAGTTCTGCATTTAAAATATATATATATATATACATATATATACTCGATGTAAAAAATAAAATAATAAAATCATGTCTTTAGCAAAATACAAAAAAAAGCATTATCTCGAGAGTTTTATATGTTTTAATAAAACCCTTATGGACTATCTTCTTTAGCTGGCCCAAGAGCTTTTCAGTGTGATTCAGATATGGGGACTGGGATGGTCATGACAAAAGCTTGATTCTGTGGTTATTGAACTATTTGTGTGTGGATTATGAACTTTTGCACCTTTTTCCATTGTTCTTTTCAAAATAACCATAATTCCATTCAAAATGTCTGTAACGGTGGTCTAACCTATTGCTAACTATTTCCTTAGGGTGGTTGCATGCAGTGGTCATGGGACACTGTTAACTTGTATACATAAAGTCTTTACTTTCCATTTGTTCCAAAGCAAAATAATTCAAACGTCCAACATAAGAACTATGTACAGTAAGGAGGGGTATATATAATTACTTGGCATAAATTCTCTGTAACATTTTACTGTCAAGTCAAACACAGATTATCAACTAATTGGTAAGTAATATCAACTTGCATAAATCTTAAAATATTCAAACTACATTGAATTTTTATATGGCTCTAATAATCTCCATGATGGACTCCATGCTGCCATCTAGCCTAACAAGGCTCTGAAGGTCTTTAGAGACCCTTTAAAAACTATGATACAGAGATAGAAATAGAGAAATAGAGTCTCTTTTCTAGGAGCAGGTCCAAAGCACAGCATGGCGAGCTGTGTCGATCTAGCAGTATAAACTGGGCTGCTTTGACCAATTCTCTCTCTGAAGATTTAGTGCACGCATATACGTAGCTTGCTGTAATCAGTCACTGAAACAAGTCAGCCATTCAGCGGCTAGCTCTTATGTCGCCTCTCATTTGTCTTTCTGTGTGTCTCTTTCTCTCTCTCTCGGTCACTCGTTTAGTTACAGGATATGTCGCAAACAGTCAGCTGTAGAAGCCAACACATTTGGACTACAGCCAAAGTTTATACTTAGATAAATGTTCCTTTAATGGGGTTCAGCACTTGCAGTCATGCTTTTACACAATGTCTTATTAACACATCATAATAACAATGACATTGCTGACATAAAAATGTACTGGGGTTCAAACAGAACTTCAATACTGACAAAATAGATTACTTAAGCAACTTCTTAGTAATAAATCATGAGAATGTGTTTTGCAAGTGATATTCTGTAAATTTCTCTGTCGTATTCATCTGCTACTCAATATCCCATGGATCTCCTGGAGTCAGCCAGACCTGCAGAGGATTAGCTATAAATAACTTTCTGAAAATTACATTACACTTAGGCTACTTCTCTCTGTAGCATAATTGGCCCTGATTGTCTTAACTTACTGCAACAGGCAGATTCACTCTTTCCCTAAGAGAGGGAACGAACATCTTTTAACATAGGTCAGAAAGTGTTGCTAACTGCTGAACATATCCCATATTCTACAAGCCCAATTCTGAAAAAGTTGGGACAGTATGGAAAATGCTAATAAAATCAAAGAGGGGTGACTTGTAAATGTAGTTTTTTGACAAAAAAATGCATAAAGACAAGGTATTTGATGTTTTAAGTAGTCAATGCATAGTTTTTTGAAGGTAAAAAAACAGGGGCAATTTAGGACTAATAGTGACATGACAAGTAATTAGAAGGTGATGTGAAACAGGTGAGGCAATCATCTAATCATAGTATACAAGGAGCCTCCAAAAACGCCTAGATAATCAATCCTATAAACCAAAGGTGCTGGAGCTGTGCTCCTTTCTTTTTTTGACCTTACCCATCAGGCAGCATCTGGATTCACACTTGTGATTAGACAGAATTTTCACACAAAATAACAGAGGGATAGAGGACTTGCAAAGAAACATCTAAATATCCATAGCACAACAAGGTAAAACCTCTAATTGCTTATTACAGAGCCTGAGTCAGTCACAGAAACTTTTTTCTGTTTTATTGAGATCTTTAAATACCGTTGATAACTTTAGATCATTATTCATTATTAGGTTGAAAGAAGTATAATAGCCAGTGTGTAGCTGAGAATCTGCCACAAAGATCTAAATGGCTTTTCTGCCTTCCTCACATATTCTTCCCACAGGCTGGCAGCTGAGGTGATGCTCAAAACTGTGCAAATCAGGGATGACAAGGGCGCAGTGTGCCCTAACTGCTGTAGCATCAGACACAGCCTTACATGACCTCCTCCACCCTGAGCCCATATGTCAAAGTGATTTTCAGCCTTGCTATGCTTGCTGTGCAAGTATGTGTTTGTGTGTATACTGTGCAAATCAGCTCTATCTGATGTGTCCTCTCGTGTGTATGCAGACCATGCCTTGAAGGCGAGATTAGCTGGACATAAACATCTATAAGAACTGGCAATCCCCAATACCTCATGGCTTTACATTACAAAGAGGCTGACCATGGCAGTAGCAATACGTTAAATATATATAATTTAGCTATATAGGCACTTCGTTTCCGATCATGTGCAGTTTTTTCCTATTTGTATCGACAATGTTAATTAAGCTGTTTCTCTACATACTTTTTTGTTTGTTAGTTAATTGTTGTTTCACGCTGATTGTATGTGTATATTTTAATGTGTGGTTTCTTCTGTTTGATATGGTTTGGAAAACATGGTCTGTCACGTGTCTTCACCTGTCAGCTGTTCATGTTCATACCGATCATGTGACTACTTTTTAACATCTACAAGAAACAGCCGAAGATCACCTTTTCGACTTGCCCTGAAGAATGGCTGCAACGCGTAGGCATGTGTTTTAACTGTAACTATGACTGAGTAGCCAAGAGATAATAAAGGCTCTTTAAATCAATAATCATTCTGAGTGCCCCATAGTTCTTCAATAATATTCATGCCCTTGAAATCTTGTTTACGTATGGACAGATGGGTGTGGAAGGGTTTGTGTAAGAGTAGTGTTATTTGTGCGTGTCCACCAGTGTTGGGTATGTTACTCAAAAAAGTAATCCACTACAGATTACTAATTACTACTTTAAAATTGTAATCGGATTACACGATTGATTACTCCATGTAAAACGTAATCAGATTACTAATTACTTCACTTTCAAAACCTACAAAAATACACTACAACGTGAAACTCATACTTCTTTCATTAATTTTAGCTCGCATCAATGTATGACATGATCAGAAAAATGTTGGATTTATCATAAAACATGCCTTATGTGTTGTCACGGTTTGTAGGACTACCAGACTGATAAAATACAAAGCTTTTCTAACTAGGCTAGTTTGGTGTCGCTAGCCAAGGGGAGGCTAAGCTAAGCTATTATCGTATGAGTTTAGCTGCTACAGTGCCATACAAAGTACTTTTTTTCTCCTTATGCTCTGCTCATATGTTCACATAAACTGGAACTATAGACATTTACACACCTTGTTTTCCTGCTCAGCATCAGAGGATGTTATTGTTTCAGTTTCAGCACCTTTACTGGTTTAAATAAAAAATTGTGTAAAAAAAAAATTAAAAAACGGCATATATCCATTTTCCTCACACTGACTGTGAGTGTATGTTTTTAAAAATTGAGATGTGTTATTAAAAAAAAAAAGTATGTTTTTTTTTTTATTTTCCCGTTTTTTTTTTTTGTTTGCTTCCTTCCCTTAAATAATAATATTAAATTTATTGTTTTTTTTTTTTTTTTTTAGTTAAATGAAAAAAAACTCTTTTTTTTTTTTTTAAAAAAAAATTATTTTTTTTTTTTTTTTATTATAGACACGAATCCCACTAAATTTTTTTTTTTTTTTATATATATATATATATATATATATATATATATATATATTGCGTTACATTACTGCGTTATCAGAAAAAGTCATTATAATACGGTAACGTGTTACTTCATGTTAATTCGTTATACCCAACTCTGGTCTCCACAGTATCTATCAGTGCTTATACACACATACACAATGCTATGATTCTTATGAGACCAACTAAGCCACAATGGTGCACAACAGACATGAGGCAACCGTGACTTTCAAGTGAACATTTAAGATTAAGAGAAATTCAGCAGAGGAAGTGGCACTGCTTACACAGGATCAAAAATGGATCTGCCAAGCTTTTACGTATCGATCTTCACTCTATGAAGTGCCTCTTCCACTCTCTTTGGGTTCTCAGTCTGTCAGATAAAGGCTTCTAGCTTTTTTTGGATCTACTCACACCAAGGAATTAAATAGCACTTCCCAGCCTCTCTCTCTCTCTCTCTCCGTCCCTTCATCAAGACATCGTGTGAATGGAAGATCATGTGCAGGCAGTGTGGTACTCTCTCTCTCTTTCTCAGTCTTTCACCAGGGACAGGGAGTGTGAAACAGATTGATGAATAAGGGGACCAGCTGAGAACATGTGGGGAGATGACTCAGGTTAACAGACTAAATGGATATCTGGAACGCAAGGGTGCACGTGGGAGGAAGAGACTTACTGAGTGAGGAAAGAGGCAGAAAGAAAAAAAAAACAGAGAAAGAAAAAGACAAATGTTCTGAAGTGCTTTTCAGAAATCACTTTCGATAAAGTTGATCATGTTTAACTCTAGACCTGATACAAGCTTAACGCTGGTGCACATTGCAATCTCTATCATTACAGCCAATAATAAGGAAACCTGTGAACTATTCTAGTTTTCATCATGTTAAACCTGTGAGTTTTTCAGCAGAACTCTGCAGATAATATTTAATACTTTCACACATTCAAATATACAGCATTTAAATAGTACTTTCCTGTCATGCATACTTTCGCATTTGCCTTAAAATACATTGTGAGTACACTACCATTCTCCATTGACATCAGTTATTTGGAGAAATATATAATTCAAACACTTCACTTGTTTCATCGAGGGTGTAGTCCCACTCTCCAGATCCACCGCATACATTTCCTTCTCTTCTTCTACACTAAAAACTCCTCATCTACAGGCTTTTCATCTGCTTTTGCTTCACTGTGCTATTGCTTGAAATCATCTGCATTTAAAATTGTACCTACATTGTAGCATACACACATAATCAAGAAGCCAACATCTTTCTTGGTAATGTATTGCATAGCTTTTTTCATGTCAGCACTTTATTATTTTCTAGAAATTATAAAGCCTGTGGATAACGGCATAAATTTTTACCTCTGAATTGAATTCATACTTAAGCATGACATACCTTTCAGATAAAGTGCTTTACACGGTACTCCAACAGTAATTAATCACGTAGGTTATGAATATTAAATGTTAGTTTTTGATGGATTGCATCTGTATTCTGTAGCATTGTTTAGACTCCAGCTAATGTACAAATGTCGGCAGAAAGCACTGTAAGTCCGTGAGATCTATCACTAGAAACTGCCGAAAGCTCAATAATGTGCAACGGAACTCAGTGCTGGACCTGTGGGCCTAACTGGCACACCACCTATTTCTGGGCATTCATGCCAATAAATAAAACAGGCAGAATGTTTAAATTAAAAAAAGAAAAAGAAATCTGATGCCACATGGGTTATGTAAGATATATGGAATGGTTTTGCACTGAAAAGGATGTGTGTATTACAGTCTGTCTGGATGGTAAGTGACTGTGTTAGAAAGTGGGTCAGTCCAGAAAGTGCTAAACAAAGCCTCTGGTGCCAGAGAGGTTTCATAGGATCCCTGGGGAAATAAAACAAGGCTTTTTAGTTTTTTTCCCCCAGTATTGCTTTAGTTATGCCTATATATTAGATTATTTTTCTGCATTATGTTTAAGCAGGCTTGGGGAGTAGCGGAATACATGTAACGGTGTTACGTAATTAGGATACAGAAAACTGGTAACTGTAATCCATTACAGTTATGTCAAAAAACAAAGTAATCAGATTACAGGTACATTTTGTAAAAAAAAAAAATAATAATAAAATAAAATACTAATCAGGATTACACTTTTTTCATTTAATACCAAAGAAGTTAATCTTTTGACATAACACAATACAGACAGCTGCTTGATTAAAGCAACCTCCTGGTGCATGCGCAAATAAATTTTGCACAAATGTTAATTTGGTAGAAGTGAACAGAAGAATTGTCCAGTATTGTCAGAAGAATTGTTCTCTGAAATGCTTTTTAAGGCGACCAAACGTCCACTCATTCAGACTTTAAAAAAGTGTCTGGCCGGGATTTCTAAATTTGAGAAAATGTCTAGGATTCAACTTTAGTTTCATTATGATGTGCTTATGGTCTAATACTGCATCACATGTGCTCATATTTGCATTGCTTTAACCCCTCTCTGTAATTCCCACCTTCTCACACACCAATTGGTCGATTATAAAAGGTTTGCAGCAACTACTGGCCTCTCAACCATTAATCTACTCTCAGCAAACGTGCGAAGGTGAAGTGCTGTTTTGTGCAGTGTCAAACAGTTGCTTGACAATAGGCGCGCAATTAAGGGGGGGGGTGGTTGTTTAATAATAATAATAATAATTGGCACACTTATATAGCGCATTTATCCAAAGCGTTTTACACTGTGTCTCATTCACCCATTCACACGCACCAATGGTAGCAGAGCTGCCATGCAAGGCGCTAACTTGCCATCGAGAGCAACTTGGGGTTCAGTGTCTTGCCCAAGGACACTTCGGCATGTGGAGTCACCCAGGCCGGGAATCGAACCTCCAACCTTGTGATTAGTGGACAACCCAATCTACCAACTGAGCCACAGCCGCCCTATTAGGATGATTATAAAGGCCCTGGGGTCCAGCATACTTTCCTGTTTGCTTTTGTAATTTAAATGGCCTTTTTGCAAAATATTCTATTAAGAAGCACACAATAATGAATGCTCTCAGACTGTGCATGTGTGTGTCCCTGTAAGACGTTCGTGGATTACTCAGAAACGTGGCACTTTACATTGGGTAGATGGCAAGAGATGGCACAGACAGTATTTGGGATACCAAAAGAGGAACAAAAAACATGAAAAAAGGAGAGAGCAGGACAGGGAAGACAGTTAATCACCCAGTTTTTCAAAAAATAAGGTGATTTATGTTCCCTGTTTTGTGCTATTATTCTGAACCTAGCCTATATGAAACGGTTATAATTAACATAAATTAGAAATACTATCAGTTGCTCACCTTGATGTTTATCCTTGGAAGTTCGAACACTATATTTCAAAGAATGCATGTTTATCCAAGCAATCAAGCAATAGTAATGGAGCAATTAGATTCAAAGAGGACAGAAAAGCACCAAGTGACAATAAAACTATTACAGCATTGTATACATTCAAGCTTTCCGAATCCTTGCAACAGCTTTCTGTAAGGAATCGATCGAAATTTTATCTAATCATATAAATATGCTTTAATTGTCCTGAGTGAGTTTATGAGAGAAGTGTTGTAATTATGTACGATTCGTGAGTGAATCGTTTGTTTGAGTCGATTCATTTCAATGAATTGGAGAATTCCGTTGATAAAACCAGTCTGAATGATTCATTCATAATAATAACAGCAAAGTTCATTGTTCTTGGTACTTGGGGAGTAAGAAATTACAAGTCAACAGCTTATAAAGACATCCAGACAGAGCTTCTATAGTGTCTGTGTATGAGAAAGAGAGAGTACAATAACATTAATTACTTGTAATGTATATATCGTTATTTGTATATAGTTATAAATGCATCTTTTCAGTTAATTGAATAAACTGTTCAATTGTAGTTCTTTATAGTCTCTTATTGAATATGCAATAATTGTTATGCTTATTATTACTGACCTTTTATTACTGCCACATGTAAAAACAGTAATTGTGGTGGTGGGGGCTTGTGGCTGGGCTAGCCAGGGGGCCCAGAAACCCTAGCAGTGCTTTTTTATTTTATTCCATGGACATTCAAAGGAATGTAGGAATTTATATATATTTATGTGAAGCTAATAGTGCTAATAGCAGACATCCCAATTGAAGTTGCGGTGTCACGACTTCCCCTCGTGCAAGCGCTGGAGCACACAGAGCACTCTGAAAACCGAGCAAAGCTTGCAGCGTGAACGCACTTCCGTTTTTGCAAAGTGACATTGACTTTGTCTATTTTCTACACGCACATCGGTTACTGTTTCTGTCCTGTTTCCGCCCCTATTTTATCCCCCGTTTATTTCCCGTATGTGTCATCATTAGTCTCAACTGTTTTGTGTTCACCCTTGATTATGTTTGTCATTTAAACCCCTCGTGTCTCATTGTACTTCACGAAGTATTGAGTGTTATCACTGTGCCAAGCCTTTGTTCCTCCTTTCTGTGCCATAGTTTTGATCCTGTTCTCGTCCTCATGTTTCAATTCTGTTTTGCATCGTTTATGCCCGTTTTTCAATCGCCTGACCGTTTGTCTGTTTGACCATGCCTATGTTTCACGATTTGGATTTGTTTACTTATCTCTCGTATGATAAAACTCTTATCTGCACTTGCATCCATCCTAACCTCCATTATTTGATTTACGTGACATGCAGGAGTCTCACGCATTTTAATGGCAGCTCCCTGACGCCTGCAAATTATATACAATATCCCGGAAATCAATTTGTTTTTGAGAACGAATGAGAGAGAGTTCAATTTCTAATGGTACATGGGCTCTGGAGAAACCGAGAGAACGAGTGGCAGACAGCACACTGTGAGAGAGTGGCACAGCGTGCATCCTGATTGGTCTCTCTTTGTGTCAACTAACATCAGTTTTCTCGGTAGGCGGGCTTTACAGTTGATCTCTCTCTCTCCAGGTCATCCATCAGTTCGGTTCAGTTTAGTCTCAGCAGCACCATGGCAGAGTGTCCAAATAAAAAAAAGAAATACAAAATGCACTTATACCCCAGACTACACTAAAGTGTACCCATGCACAATAGGGGTAAAAAAATAAAATAAAATAAATAACAACAACAGTGTAGCAATATGCTGTTAAAGAAATAGTTGTGTTCTGTCATAACAAAATGATTGAGGGTGGGGGGTGGGTGTCAATACACTGAAAAAGACCTCCCTTCACCTCCCTGAAATGAGTTTTTGCAGGTTGGGATGTCTGTAATAGTGTGTTTTTTTAAGTGTATTAAAATCTGCATTCATAATAACACTGCTTTGAACGCTATTAAGACACGAAAAAAAAAAAAGGTTTTCTCTTTTTGGAAAACCAGAATATGGTCACCCTAACTTTTGTGATGTAATCAGGGATAGTGATCTTTTATTTACTCATTTATTTATTTATTTACACATTTATAATTCAAACATTGAATCTCTAAAATAATCTCTAAATAAAAGCATTTCATATCTTATTGCTTTTCTGTTGACTTTATTTACATACGTGACCTTGAAGTAATCCTAAAGGTATCAGATTACATTACTTTCATATTGTGATACTTGGATGATGTTACTGGTGATATTTTTTAATCAAGTAATTTGTAACTGTAACGGAATATGTGTTTAAAGTAACCCTCCCAACCCTGTGTATAAATCTACATTATATCCAAGGTTTTTTTAATATAGAGATTTTGTGATATATTGTTTTTAACTGTCCGTCTAGCCATCTCATATAATCCATATTTGCAAACCTTTAAAATGTGCTCTTTGCTGATTTCTATACATCTCCAAAGTAAGTTCTGGTCTTTCCAAAAACAAAATAAGTCACATCATTTAATTAATGGAGGGGAATAAAGCATAAAGCAAAAGGCCTTGGTTGGAATGGAGCACCCACATCTTGAGAAGAAATTGGGTTATTCTCGACAGATTTGTGTGTGTGTGTGTGTTGTGTTGTGTTTAATTGAGGATGAGAGTGAAGGGTTAAGTAAACTGTAATGAAAGGTAATGAGCCAAGTGTGTCTTGTCTGGTACCAGTAGATGATGAGATGCTTTGAATTGCAATAGTCAGAAGATGATAGCTACAGAAGATATTGCCCTGAATTTCAACAATAGCTTATAAACTATACTCTGTGTGTGACACACTACAGGGGACATGTATCTCAGCTCCCTGCTTGCAGCAAATCTGCTGACATGACTAACAGTCTCAGTCTCTATTCCACTACCATCTGGCCTTCAGCTGAGCTCATGTGGTTTACCCATATTACCACAGCCATAACTTTTCTCTGTTTGATAACATCAAGACAATTAAAAGAGTTGAGAGTGGTGAGTGAGAGTGACAAGAGTGCTAAAGGTTTTGGATTGGTAAAGACTGATAAAAACTGAACCACAAGTGTGCACCGTCATCGACATCTTTACAGCCAAAAAGATAGAGTTTACAGCATTCATATATGGATATTGATTTTAATGGTTGATATTTCTCTTCTCATTTCTCATTTCTGAGCTCTGCAGTGTCCTGTAGGGTGTTTGTTTACACTGTGTACTGTATATGTATGTGCTTGTGTGACCACTAAGTTCACTTTTAAATTGCTGTGATGGTAGTCATCAAATTTATTTATATAGCACATTTAAACCAACATGAGTGTTGACACATCATGCACAATAAGAAATGTTGACTAAAAAACAGGACATTATGTTTTGTCTGACAATTGTAATGAAAAAGCGATTAACAGGGGGTGGCTGGGTAACTGAATTGAAAGCAAAGATGCTAAGCTCAGCAAAGCTGTTACAGGAGGTGTGAAAAGAGGAGACTTACTGTAACTTTATTACAGAACTCCTGATCCAAACAGTATTTTTTTACAACAAAGGCTGCAAAACTATGGAAGAGGCTAAACAGATCATTAAATTGTGCTTGATAGGTAACATTGTAACTAAGAGCCTGGCTGCGTCCGAAATTCCGTACTACACAGTAGGCAAAAAGCAGTACGCCTTTTTTTTGTAGTATGTCCGAATTCTTAGTAGGCCAGAAACAGTAGGTGAGAAATACCCGGGTGGCTTCTGGCGAGATTTTGCAGTATGCAACCGATGGACTCTATGCAAGTCAAAAATCCCATAATGCAACAGGACTGGAGCGGACGAGCTAAAAAAAAAATGGCGGAAATCAGCATGTCGGTTCTTTTTAAGTACTAAAACCTTGGTTAAACCGGACTTATTTAACAATACTCGAGTAAATCGTTAACTTGTCGAAGGTTCAAACAAGAAAATAGTCACAGCATTTAAAACCTTTTTTGTGATCTCGATCAAGCCTTAGCCGTCCAACCTAACAGTTTTACGAATTTACCTCAGCCTGTTAACACTGCCCACTTTAAATTGCAAATACAGTTCACTTTCCTGATGTGCATTTAACCGTTAGTGCGGTTGCTTTAATCTGGTGGTCTCTTTAAGATTGTTGTGTCTATGATGACATCAAAGGTCACATGACAATGCCACATGAATGTAAACAGATATGACATTGATATAATGTATTAATCAAGTTTAATAAGCTGCTTTATGTTTTCTGTGTAGAAAAAGCATAATGCATACACTGTAGGCATAACAACTTGCGTGTCTATCAATCTGGTTCATGCTCTCATGTGTGAGCACGCATTTCATGTCTCTTTTCTCAATCCCTCATTTTGTTACACATCACTTTCTGGATGCTTTGTGCTCATTATAGTGCTGCATTGGTGCAACACTTGGTTTGCTGTCAGATTAAAGAATTATATTCACAATATTACCCATAAACCACCTCTCTGCATTGGCAATGCAAATATACAAACGTGTTTCAATGCAGACGGTCCTGTTTCAAATGGCAATATAAGCACTGTGGCCCTCCAAGTCAGCACTTTTGTGACATCAGGGAGGGGTGCATTTGGGACAGTCCTAAAGACATCATTTTTATTCCAGTTGGCATTGATTCTGGAGCGTCAGAAACTCAGTGTTATTACTCACTGAAAGCTTTATATTCCTATCTGAGACAAATGAAGTTCATAATCACCACCAACGTGTATGTGTGTATGTGTGTGTGTATATATATATATATATATATATATATATATATATATATATATATATATATATTTATAAATGATTTCCTGTGAGGATTGCTTGCAGTAAATGCATTTTAAATTATGTAATTAACAGATTTTTTTTTTTACAGGATAAGCTGTTACTCTAATGCTGCTTGATGACAAGTTCCAGCAATATCAAATGGCATTTAAGGATTCTAACTATATTTGAATCTATGTTTTCTTTGAAAAAGAGATGAAAAGTGGAGGTGACATGGTGAAGAGATAGAGAGAGGAGCTACTGTGGTTAGAGGAAGCTGATGTGAACTTTGGATCTGTGAGGAGCTGGATTAACAGTCCGTGTGTGTGTGTGTGTGTGTGTGTGTGTGTGTGTGTGTCTTTGTGTGTGTGTAGCTAGAGGAATATATTCGGAATCAGTAAAACGGGCAATTCTATTTGTGGTAGCACAATCTGATGCCTTTATGTGCCCATGAAATGTATGAAGCTACTGTGAATATACTGGCTTGTTTTCCTGAGGTTGAGCAGCTGCACATAGACCCCACGCTCAGACATGCATCAGTCTCCACAATCTTAATGACACCATCAAGAACGTTACATAAGATGCATGCGCCCTCAGTTGGAAATTTAGTCACGTCTGAGCACAGCCAGAGTTAAACTGAATAATAAATCTGTAGTCTCTCACTGACATGCAGCCTCATCCACAAAATAATCTGTTTTTAACAGCTTAACTAAACACTGAAGGAAACACTGACATGAATGACACACGCATCAGCGATTCCCTGCTAATCATCACCAACAGTAATACAGGTAAATAGAACTCATTAAATATGTAATATACAGCGTTGTTTTGAAAGCTAATGGTTTATCATTCTAGGTTTCCATTCCACTTAATGACATGTGTATTTGCAAGTGATTTCAATTATAAACTGTGATGGCTTACCCAGAGGCCTGAAACGTCTGAAAAGGAAAACACTTTCACATTCAGCCTTAAACTCTACAGGTCTCTAATGCATACAAAGTTAACACATAAAGCAAAGCTCACCTTCTCTGGCCATCTGGGAACATGCATGACCTCAGCCACATGCCTATCCTGTGTTCTAAGCCTTCACGACATTCATGAGCAAACCCTCATGCATCTGCAAGCACTGTGAATAAAGGGGTGCAGGGAGAGGAAGGACAAAAAAAAATTCCTCCTTCCTTTCAGAAGTGCAGAAGGCCAACATAGATGTGCTACATTACACTTGTTTGTATCTCCCGTAAGAGAAGCTGAAAGGAATAGCCTAAGGGAATGGGATATTTCATGGCAGAGGGAAGTAGCAGCCATCAGGTAAACTATACGCACATTGTAGAAGAGGAGGGATATAAGCAAGAGGAGAAAAATCAGGGTCAGAGATGGTCAGGGGATATCAAATAGAGAAATAGAGGACGTTGACGAATATAAAACTGTTAAATTCTAACATTACTCACAGGATGTCTGCATGTACCCTCAAGTAAGATTGAATATTTTTTGAAAATCTCATCAAATGGTCATAGTTCTGTAACCTTAAAAAAGCTGTTTGTCATTGTAACTGCTCAAACTGCCAGAGGGTCGGTGGCTCTGAGCTCACAATCCTCGCTCCCATACTAATATACTTAATGGAGAGTTTACCAGTATTTCCTAAAACAATCATTTCTTAATAAAATGACTTCAAATATATAGATGCTTTATATACTTTAAGATAAACTGTAAATATGTATATATTATTTGACAGCATAACATTCTGCAGTAAACTGTTTTCCTTAAATTCAACAGACTGCTGCAAGTAAAGGTGCGTTTTGGAAGTTTCAGAAGGTCAGATTTTAGCTGTAATTAGCTGAATGCATGTGAAAGTGGCCGCTAATTCGCACAATCATAAGCTTTTTTGTATAGTTTAATGAATAAGGTATACTAATTAATATATATATATATATATCCTATGAGACGTCAAATTCTTTCACAACAGGTTTAATTGTACTGTATTTGACAGTATACAATACCAGGATATGGCATTTGATTTGTATAACAAAACAAAATATGATTTAAGCACTTGCAGACACCCTGAAGGCAGCTTTAGGTTTATTTTATAATTGATAGCTGTCCACAAAGGGGAGAGCAGGAGTGGCAGAAAGGGGAGAGCAGGAGTGGCAGAAAAGGAAGAGCAGGAGTGGTTGGAAGGGGAGAGCAGCAGTGTTCTGTGACCCCCGTGATTCTCTCTGGCTTTTGTTTATTGCTGCATGCATTTCATGGAAACCACAAACCGAAGGCCTACATTTGCCTGAGGGAATGTGGCTTCAAGGGACATACGCGCATACACACATTAGACGCATACAACCTCCAAACAGTGCAGGCTTGAAGCCCTTGCTACACAAAAGCAAACATACGCAACACAGAGGGTTTTTTTTTTTAAATCCATGGATGAGTTACAAACAAACCTTCAGGCTCTGCGTTCTCTTTGAGGACAGCTTGCTTCAGCGGGCAGCAGAAGATTTCGTGACACTTAGCACGAAAGGGGGAGCCTTTACTCCTTATATCCGCTGAATGGATGGAATCCTGCCGCAACATAATGTACTCCTGGGTACCTGGGGCAGCGTCATCCTGGACTGCGGCCGGACCGCAACAAAATGAACGCAGGGTTAGAGAAGGGGAGAGAAAAGCGCTCAAAGCAACAAAACCAATCTCATCACAACAAACAAAACAAAACAAACAGAAAAAAGGATGAGAAAGAAGCAAACTAGGTAAACACAGTATCATAAGCAACAACAGTAAGTACTGTACTTCAAAACACAAAGTAACTTGCTTTTTAGAGAGAGAGAGAGAGAGAGAGAGAGAGGAGGGGGAGATAGAGAAAATAAAAATAGAAATGAAGAAAGAGGGAGAGAATATTAATGTTAATACACAGTAATTCACAAATGAATGAACCCAAAATGAGAGCAGTTAGGCAATGCAGGAAAGGACAGAAGGGGAAAAAACTGAGCTGAGCTCAGTATAAGGACTTCTTCCATCATCGAGCCCCATATTACTGAGCATCATCCTATGGGTAACGAGCATGGCTATGAGCATGGCAGTGCAGAGATGTACATTAACCCCCCACCTTCACTTGTTCAGGGAAGTCTTTACATTCATCACCTTGCAGAGGGATATAAATGCAAATGCAGGCCATGCATCAGCTATACAATCAAATAGAGTTGCATATAATATTTCAGGAGCACCTCACATGCACATTCTACAGAGAGCAATTCATTTTTGCATGATGCAGAGTTTTTCATGCACAAACAGACAGCCGTCACTGCCGTAATGGATTCATGCAAGGCTTTCACTTCTTAAGCTTCTTTAGGTTTGTGAATTTAACCAATCTTCCTTGTATTGTCCCTAATCTTGTGTTAATAATTACTAATTGTTCAAAGTTCTCTATTGTCTTGTTCATTTCTTTCTTAAAGAGCTGAATGACTCAAGTTGTGTTTTGGAAAAACATCAAGGCAAAGAAAAAGTTACACTGACTTTTGAACTTTAATAGACGTTTAAAGCAGATCACTTTATTATTTGAGGTACTTAAAAGGACGGTATCAGAGATCTTTATAGGTGGTACCTTGCCCTTATCTCCGAGATTATATGTATTAATTCCTACCCATTCACAGACATTCGTTATTGCTGCCTGACAGGATCAGTGGTTCGTTCCACAAAATTTACTCAATGTTTGAAAGGTCATATCACATGACTGACACTGGTGGAAAACGAAGTCTACAAATGCCCCGCCCCAACAGTTAAGATATTACATGTGATTTATGATAATTGAGATATAATATCTTTTTACACGTCATTTGTAAGTATCTCAACAAGCACAATACTCACTGCTTCATCTACTATGGTATGAACAGTACCTGTAACTGAACCATAACAAAAAGGACAAAGACTGACCCCTACTGTTCAGCTCATCCCACCAGGGCACCTGGGTTTACTTTAAATCCATATTCTCACAAATAGCATGCGGCTTATCTCATATTCAGGCATAAAAGCACACATATCTGCTGTAGTGATCCCAGCTCCTGCAACATTCAGCCAAGTTTTCATGAAGGTGCAGAAATAGCTGCACGGTAAACCATCTTTCTGAATTTGGTGGCACTTTATAACACTCCATTCTCTATCCCTGGAAAACGCAAGACTTTTCTCAGAATCCTTCTAAATGCATAATTCCAGCCACGGTTATTAATGACCGTGTTAACTGCAGTCTCATCAGCGGCAATAAAAATGATATGCAGCCAGACAGGTTCTTTACGGCCTGGCAGTGAGATGGAGAGTAGCAGCCTGTGTCAGGACTGGAGAGAATATGGTTAAGCCATTGGGGAATCTGATGGATAGATAGTTCAAGGAAGGTCTGTGCTCCTCCATCAGCCATTTCTCCTAAAGTCAGCTGTCAGCCTATATCCTGCCTGATCAGCCTTGATCTAGTTTCTGGCCCTGCTACATCAGTCAAGATTGGACAAATGGCCTTGCCCTTGTAGCAAAAGCCTCTTGATACCATTACTAATGAAGATTGTGGAAAGGTTGAAATAGTGGACAGGCACAACCAATATTCGTTGGCCCCAAACAAAATCACAACAATCCTACAGAGAACTTAATAAGTATAGATGATGGTGTAATTCGATATTCAGTGTGATACATGATCTATAAAGTGTCAAAGTTCACAACAGGCAATTTGTTTTTGCATCAAATGGCAAGCTTCATGGATTTAATGACACCCATGTTGAGTCTCAGAATAATAATTGGGTCATAAGACTCATTCATGCAAACGGTCTTGCAGGAGATAGAACTCAGTGGTATGAATTGTCTCAATTTGTACAATTTACCTACAGTGTGTCAACCTGTTTTCCATTGTAGCCATTTGTTAGGGCTGCAACAACTAATTGAGATAATCGACAATTATTAATAATTAAAATAATCTAGGGCGAATTTCATTATGGATTAATTGGGTCGGTGACATCACTTCACAAAGGTGAAAAACACATTTGTATGAATAAAACGCGTGAAAAACAGCGGAGGTCACAGAGTGAGCTGCTGCAGGAAAAGGTTGTCCAAAACGTGAGAATGTTTTATATTTAATCAGATCCTGCGACAGACACGTGTGCTGTTTAACGTGTTCCAGACATGTTTTCTTCAGCACAGAAATTACATTTTTACCTTTATATCCTTATCTGTAAACGTTCGAAATTCACGCCAGTATTTCCATTTTACATAAAGGCTCGTCCTGACAGCGACGCATTAAACTCCATTAAACTTCACTGACTGAGCGCAAGTCCACACATACACATCAATCAAACAGCTCGCAATAGAAAGGAAGTGTAATATCTCTGACTAAAATATTCATTTTGATCAAATATGTAGTTTGCGATATTTTGCGATGTATATAAACAAAAGTAATTGTGTTTTATGAGTACTGTAACTGTAATGGGGTTAGAACATGTAATTGTATATAAATGTAAGAAGTGTCATATATTTACGGAATAAAGTAACATGTTACTGTGTTCAGACGAGTGAATGTGTGTTACTGTGTTACTGCAGAACATTCAACACTTAGTTTGTGCTTCTGTTTTTCTTAGTTTTTTCCAGCATGTTTAATATAGTGATTTAACTTCTGCTTTAAAGCTTGTGGACAATCAGGTGTTTTTTTGTTTTCAAAATATAATGTTAATTTAAAAAAATAATAATAATAATCCTTTACACAATGTATAGCAAATCCCACACAGATTCATTTAATACCTTTTTCACAGCCTTCAATTTATATAATATTTGAAGGACAGCTTCGGGTATAATGTTTTTTTTTCTCCAAAAAAAATACATAAAATTAAAAACTGGCCTTTTAATCGAACTAATTAATTCATCGAAATAATAATCGACAGATTAATTGATTATCAAAATAATAGTTAGTTGCAGCCCAGACTCAGGTAAAAAAGTAGGACAGAAAAAGCATCAAAACACATGTATGGGCTTTTGAGATGCTTTTGAGATGTTGACTCAGTTCCCAGTGCAGTTGTAGCATTAGAGATGAGCATGTGGGTTACTCAAAAAAGGAGCTTTCAAGAACCATCAAAGTCCTTTTCTTCCCTACGCTAGGAATCCTCTGCTTACACAGGTTCTCTTGCCTACACACCAAGGAACTGAGTGACGACAGCACATGTGCACATCCACTCCAGATTCAGATAGAACAAAAACATTAGGTCATGATAATGAGCTGTCTGATCTATTGGATGAGCTCACTGCAAATCTGCTACACTGACAATCTGTTGGCACTTTATCAAAACAAACTAAGCATTCTTATGATGAGCTGGAACATTTTGTAGTGGAAATGTAGACTTTAGAAGATTACATGTCACCATGGCAACTTGTTCATTTCTGTACGGTTGTCTATGTACACGATTATTGCAAATAGTGAAGGCAATACTTCACGTGACACCTCATGCTGAACAAACATGTCATCCTGGCACACTCTCTTCTCTCTCCTACTCCTACCGTCTTAACTCCTCCAGCTTCACTTCCAAACCTCAGTCTTCATATTCACCCTGTTCACTCAGTCAATCTCCTCAAAAAAAAAATAAAAGAAAAAAAATCTCCCTTAGGAATTAATGTACACCCCCAATTAGGAAAACATTGGGACAGTATGGAAAATGCTAATAAAAACAAATAGGAGTGATTTATAAATCTACTTTAACTTTCATTTAAACAAAAATGTATAAAGACAAGGTATTTGATGTTTTACCTATTTAACTGCATAGTTTTTTGAAGGTAAATGTTTGTTTTTTTAATTGACACATGTAACACGTTCCAAAAAAATTGGGACAGGGCAATTTAGGGCTAATAGCGATGTGACAAGTTGAAATAAGAAGGTGGTGAAACAGGTGAGGTAAGTATCTAATCATAGTATATAAGGAGCCTTCAGAAAAAGGTCTAGTCCTTCAAGAGCAAGGATGGGTCATGGCTCGCCAATCTGCCAACAGATGAGTCAGCAAATATCCAACACATTGAGAACCACATTCCCCAAAGACAAATAGTAGGATTTTGGGCATTTCACCTTCTACAGTGCACAATATAATTAAAAGATTCAAGGGACCCGGTCAAATTTCGGTGCGTAAAGGGCAAAGCCGAAAACCACTTCTGAATGCGCGTGATCTCCAATCCCTCAGACGTGACCGTATTAAAAACCATCATGAGTCTGTAATGGATATCTTGTGAATACTTTGGCAAACCTTTGTCTGTCATCACCATTCGCCGCTGCATCAACAGAAAGCGCCACCGACTTCTCTGGGCTCTGTCTCATCGGAGATGGACAGTAGCACAGTGGAATCGTGTTTTGTGGTCCAACAAGTCAACATTTCAAATAGTTTTTCGTCTTCTCCAGGTCAAAGAGTAAAAGGATCATACAAGCTGTTATGATCTTCAGGTCCAAAAGCCAGCATCTGTCATGGTATGGGGGTGTGTCAGTGCCCATGGCATGGGTAACTTTTATATCTGTGAGGGCACCATTTATGCAGAAAGATATGTACACAATCTGGAGCAACATATGCTGCCTTCCAGAGCAGGACAGTGCCAAACCACATTCCCCCTGGATTACAAGCACATGGTTGCATAAGCAGAGAGTGTGGGTGCTAGCATGGCCAACCTGCAGTCTATCCCAAGGGACTTGCGGTACAAGGCAAGGAGAATATCCTGGATGGGGTGCCACAAAATCATCTCACACACACATTCTCACACCTATTCACACATTACAAACAATTTGGAGACTACAGTTCATGTCTTTGGACTGGGGGATTAAATCGGAGTACCTGGAGGAAACCCTCGAAGCACTCCATGTGCACATGGTAGAGGCAGGAATTGAACCCCCAACCCTGGAGGTGTGAGGCAAACATACTAACCACTAAGCGCCAAAAATTCTTTAAAAATATAGAAATACACCAACAGAAACACAGACCAGTATTTAAATAATTAAACTCACTAACCTCAATCTTTAATTAAACTAGCATTACCATATCTTACATAACAAATAGACATTAAACTAGTTAATATTAGACTAAATTTAGCTTTTGAATAACATGCACAATATAGTATTGTAAAAAAAACAACAGACCAGCGCAATCCCACAGTATTTACAGTATATACAACTAAATACGTGCTCATATATGGTAAATGGTCTGCAATTATATAACGCTTTTATTCAAAGCGCTTTACACTGTGTCTCATTCACCCATTCACACACACACACACACACACCAGTGGTAGCAGAGCTGCCATGCAAGGCACTAACTTGCCATTGGGAGCAACCTGGGGTTCAGTGCCTTGCCCCAGGACACTTCGGTATGTGGGGTCATGTGAGCCGGGAATCAAACCACCAACCCTACGATTAGTGGACAACCCGCTCTACCAACTGAGCCACAGCTGCCCCACATAAATATTACTGTAATCTACTGTACTTTTGTAAGATTAGATGTTATCGTAAACTCGTGCTATAAAAATTGTTTACAATGCAGGAGAAGCCAAGGAGAGACATGCCAACTGGGGAAGAGGCAACAAAAGGTTTTACCAAGTGAGAAGTAGAAAGCTGTTCAGTGTGAAAAAGGCAATTACAACTCTCAGCTGTGGTTAACCAGCTAACACTAAGGAGAGCACATCGATGACCCATTACATTGAGAATGCAGCACAGAACAAAAGCAATTAGCACTCTGCTGATTCGCTGCAGGCTCTTCAGTAGTAGTACCAAGCTCACCATATGCTCAGTTGGACAAGTGAAAAACATATTTTCCAACTTTAGTGAAGTGTTGAATGGTACAAAGGAGAAGATGGGCGATGCAAAGTCAGAAAACCAGTGTTCTTGTAATAATGAATAAGAATACATTTAATTATAACACTAAATAAAAAAGTTTTTAGGTGTAAATTCTTATGAGGACCAGCCTTAATAACATACAATGATAAAAAAAAAAAACAACATTCTAATACATGATTAGCATTAGCAAAGGTCCCGATAGGCATCAATGGATTACCTTATACTAATTTATTAACCTGAATGTTTCATATCGCCTACAGCGTTGCTCCTTTGAGACTCACCTGCTTGTGTGTGAGTGATGAACCAAAAATAAATAAATAAACTCTCTCTCTCTCTCTCTCTCTCACACACACACACACAATGATCACAGAAGCACAATATGATTCAGGCAATAAACCTGTTTATTATAGGTCTTTTTTTTCCTGAAAATGTTTTGCTTGCTGTGTATGTTCAGTATGAATTGAAAACACCAAAACTCTAAATCTGTCTGTACTTGGTGTAAAATACATTGCTTTGGAGGGGAAAAAATCTTTTTGTATTGTTCTCAAAAGTTATATGTCATTGGTTACAAAAATTTACATTTTCAGGTTACATTATTAAAAAGACCAATAAAACGTTTCCACAAGCACAACAAACAAGCTTAACCTCACTGAACCATTCGTTAAAACCACATGGAATATTGTGCTGGCACATCCAATCTAATGTACCAAAATAATTGAATATAATGTTTCCCTTATACATTTACTAATGGTAATATTTCAGGCTGAAGTCAATTATATCACAACCCACTGTGTACTGCAAATTTGTGTGCTGATGGATATAAATGAGTTCCTGCACCAGTGCCAGAGGATTGTGTAGGAGTAGCATTTAGAGCTGAGAGTCACTGATGAGACCCCAGTGACTGGCAACCTCCCAGCCCTTACTCCACCACTTACCAATGCAGTGTAAGACAAGCTACTTTAAAATATACTTACCTAAGCTCACAGATGCTAACTAGGGGAGTTGGAAAGGTAATAAACATCTAGCTGACCTAGATGTAGATGGAGCTTGTTTATTTACAAGTATTTCCAAGAGCACAAAAAATATTTGTGGTCCAGTTAAGTTGACAACTGACAAAAATATCCGACATTAAAAAAAAAAGTCTTCATTCATTCATTCATGTTCAGTATCCACTTTAACCTGGTCAGGGTCTCAGTGAATCCTGAGTGCATGATAGAACCAGGGACTCTGGAACTGCGACGAGGCATTGTTACTCTCTGTGTCACTTTGCAGTATATTTTACAATATACTTTCTTATCTTAAGAAAATAGAAGTATATATTATGTATTATTTATTACCATTACAAGCTACCTAATGTTAAACGGTAGCAATGCTACCGCTTTACTATTTGAAAATGCAGTGTTGTAGCAACACTACTAAGCAACAATGTCTGCATGCTTCCTCAGCATGTAACTATTATTATATTACACATTCTACAGTGGACAACTTGGACTTAAACATTCATTAGAACCCAAAGCAAAACAGTCCTTGCAAGAGAGATAAGAAAAAATAGAAATAATAAAAAACTATACATAAATGCATTATCTAATGGCACAACATGATAATGATTCCGGCTGCGAGAAGCATGCCACAAAGAAAACAAATGACAAACAGCAGCATGGATCCATCCAATATGTGGGATCATGAGGGAGAAGACTCTTATGGATGCATGCAAAGATAACGGTCTGAAGGCTGTGCTGTTGGCTTTGAATAATACAGTTTTTAATCTTACGGAGTTATTCTACCTGTCAAGTTTCAAAACTCCACACAGCAGTTCAAGAAAGGGGATAGAGGTGTCAAAAGCTAAGCATATGAAAAAATGAAACCGTGTTAAAACAATACAAATCACTGAAAGAGCTTCTTTTGTTCTTTTCTGTGTAGACATGATGGCTAGGCTCCTCCAGACCACCTTTCACATGATGAATTTTTAATGAAACATTAATGAAACTTCTATGAAGCCCACGCCATGCCTTCTTTATGGACAGCATGAAAAGCTTGCACGAAAATGGCCACCAGCCTGCATAACTACATTTTACTTTATTGTCTTAATAAGGACTAAAATTTAATGGCTGCTTCATACCAGCTAATTGGAGTAAAAGCCATATTCTTCTCACAGAGCTGATTTAGGTTTACGGATTACTGTCTGGGACAGTATTTACTGTTTAATCAAAACATGATAAAAGCTAATGGGATTCTGTACAGTTAAAGCCTGATTAATGCATTTGTGACCTGACATGTGAACAAATCAAATGTTGGCCTGAAATGTGTGCTGGAGAGGGACAGAAGCTGAGCTTTCACCCATATTTTGTTATTAAGTGGATATTACAACCATGTTAATATATTCGATCAAATTAGAACATAGTAAAGTTTTTCTGGTGAGAAATATATTCCTAATACATCACCATGTGATGAGGGACAGTGCTTCATTAGCCCTTCTTAGATTTTTAATAAAGCAATCGATTATGCACAGAGTTATAAAAAAAAAATAAAAAAGGAACACCAACAC
The DNA here is from genome assembly GCA_012411365.1 of Ameiurus melas. Classification (NCBI taxonomy): domain Eukaryota; kingdom Metazoa; phylum Chordata; class Actinopteri; order Siluriformes; family Ictaluridae; genus Ameiurus; species Ameiurus melas. Next base: position 18,450,780 of record CM022754.1, on the reverse strand, counting down.
TGACTTGATGGTTAGCATTTTTTTTTATTCCAGTCTAGATACATAATCTCTCAGTCTCTTTCTTATGCTGTTTTTGTGCTCCTATAATACAGTATGGAAGCACAGCCTCTCATGTTTGAATGGGCAGGAGGACTACGAATGAGCGATCTTTTATATAGAGTGCTCACCAACAGCACATCAGCTCTCAATAACTCACCCCCAGATGCCCTGCTCTTCAACATTAACTTTATTCTATTCATAGAGTAGAACAATTAAAGAATACCTTCAGTTAAACCCACCCATCAAATAACTCCAAGTCTAATCATCAGCTCACCAATCAAATAGACTTTACAAAAGCCCTTCACTATATAATTTTTTACAGCATGCTAGCTATAGCTACTTATAATACGAACTAGTGGTTATATATATATATATACAGTGGTGTGAAAAAGTGTTTGCCCCCTTCCTCATTTCCTGTTCCTTTGCATGTTTGTCACACTTAAGTGTTTCGGAACATCAAACCAATTTAAACAATAGTCAAGGACAACACAAGTAAACACAAAATGCAATTTGTAAATGAAGGTGTTTATTATTAAAGGTGAAAAAAAATCCAAACCATCATGGCCCTGTGTGAAAAAGTGATTGCCCCCCTTGTTAAAACATACTATAACTGTGGTTGTCCACACCTGAGTTCAATTTCTCTAGCCACACCCAGGCCTGATTATTGCCACACCTGTTCACAATCAAGGCATCACTTAAATAGGAGCTGCTTGACACAGTAAGGTCCACCAGAAGATCCTTAAAAGCTACACATCATGCCGAGACCCAAAGAAATTCAGGAACAATTGAGAAAAAAGTAATAGAGATCTATCAGTCTGGAAAGGGTTATAAAGCCATTTCCAAAGCTTTGGGAATCCAGCGAACCACAGTGAGAGCCATTATCCACAAATGGCGAAGACATGGAACAGTGGTGAACCTTCCCAGGAGTGGCCGGCCGCCCAAAATTACCCCCAAGAACAGCGACGACTCATCCGAAGAAGGTCACAAAAGACCCCACAACAACGTCAAAGAACTGCAGGCCTCACTTGCCTCAGTTAAGGTCAGCGTTCACGCCTCCACCATCAGGAAAAGACTGGGCAAAAATGGCCGGCATGGCAGAGTTCCAAGGAGAAAACCACTGCTGAGCAAAAAGAACATCAAAGCTCGTCTCAATTTCTCCACAACACATCTTGATGATCCCCAAGACTTTTGGGACAACATTCTGTGGACCGATGAGACAAAAGTGGAACTCTTTGGAAGGTGTGTGTCCAAGTATATCTGGCGTAGAAGGAACACTGCATTTCATAAAAAGAACATTATACCAACAGTAAAATATGGTGGTGGTAGTGTGATGGTCTGGGGCTGTTTTGCTGCTTCAGGACCTGGAAGACTTGCCGTGATAAAAGGAACTATGAATTCTGCTGTCTACCAAGAGATCCTGAAGGAGAATGTCCGACCATCTGTTCGTGTACTCAAGCTGAAACGAACTTGGGTTCTGCAGCAGGACAATGATCCTAAACACACCAGCAAGTCCACCACCGAATGGATGAAGAAAAACAAAATGAAGACTTTGGAGTGGCCTAGCCAAAGTCCTGACCTGAATCCTATTGAGATGTTGTGGTATGACCTTAAAAAGGCCGTTCATGCTCGAAAACCCTCTAATGTAACTGAATTAGGACAATTCTGCAAAGATGAGTGGGCCAAAATTCCTCCAGGACGCTGTAAAAGCCTCATTGCACGTTATAGCGAAACCGCTTGGTTGCAGTTGTTGCTGCTAAGGTTGGCCCAACCAGTTATTAGGTTTGGGGGCAATCACTTTTTCACACAGGGCCATGATGGTTTGGATTTTTTCACCTTTAATAATAAACACCTTCATTTACAAATTGCATTTTGTGTTTACTTGTGTTGTCCTTGACTATTGTTTAAATTGGTTTGATGTTCCGAAACACTTAAGTGTGACAAACATTCAAAGGAACAGGAAATGAAGAACGGGGCAAACACTTTTTCACACCACTGTATATATAAATTTTACATGGATCAATACATAATTGTTAAAACAATCTCTAAAACAAAATGAACATGAGCTAAGCAGTGTAGAAGCAGAGGATAATGAAGACCCAGACCACGAGACAACTGCAAATCAAAACAGCTAATAAAACAGGTAGTAATGTACCAGCTGCACAAGATGTACACACAGTTTCATGGTAAGTGGAATGGTTAATTTGCATCTACTCTGTGTTTAATATGCAAGAATGGGAAATAAGTGGGTTAAGGGTTCACGCAATACAAATAACACCCATACACTGAACCATGCACTTGAAATTCAAAGGAAAACTAAAACTGTCCAGCTTTCCATTTTGCTTTATGAGCAACAAGCCAAGTATTTAAATAAGTAAATCTTATTTAAGGTGTAAGGCTTAAGTAACATATTGTATGCTTTCAAATCAGATTTGAGCTCTTTTTTTTCTATTTGTTTTATGCGAGGTCCTACATATCCAATATACTGTATGTCCATGCAACAATAAGTGACCGCTCATACCGGTCATTTCAGAGCATGGATCTGGTCACATTAATGACAATACATGCATCACTTACAAAAACAAATGTAATCAGATTTAATTAATAAGCCTAAGACATTCAAGTATAACATACAGGTGATTATATAGTATAGCAAATACAAAGTCTGAAAATGGCTTGATTGCTTTATAAGGAGTTGAACAGACTACACTGATAGTGAAGTGGTAGATCTGTCTTCATCGTGTTTCATCCTTGAGGTTAACAAAAGTATAGACATGAGTAATGCTGCACAGCTGTCTTTTGGCAAGGTTTGCGGTTTGTATATAAAAAAATGTTTTTTTTATATATATATATATATATATATATATATATATATATATATATATATATATATATATATATATATATATATATATATATATTGTCTTTAGAGATAAGCTGCCAGGGAACATGCTGCATGCTCTACAAGTCTTCCAAAAAACAGCACTATTCTGTACAGGTACACTATCAGTCAAAAGTTTAGACACGTTCATTCATTATTTTTGAAAGCTGAGCTGGAAGCAAATGACATCTTAAATCCAAAACTCAGAGGTGTTGGCCACCTTTTCAGTTTGATGTCTGAATCAGAATTTGTGCCAAAAGTGATGTTCTTTTTCTGAGCACATAGTAGCATACATGTAAATGAAACATTATGAAAAGGAAACAGACACATACTGACAAACATCTGAAAAACTGAAGTGTCTCATAAGGATTGCAACATCCACCCATCTTCCATCCTGCTTATTCTACACATAGCACAGGGGAGCCTAGAGCCTATCCCAGGGAACTTGGGAGACACCCTGGATGGGGTGCCTACCCATCGCAGGGCACAATCGCACACACATTCACATACTACGGACAATTTGGAGATGATAATCAGTCTACAACATGTCTTTGGACTGGAGGAGGAAACTGGAGTACCCTGGGGAAACCGCTGAAGAGCAGGGAGAACATGCAAACTCCTCTAATCCACTGTACCCCCAGGATTGCAACAATAAACTAGAAATATAACAAGAGGGCAGTCAAGACAACAAGTCCCTCACTATTTAGGTAGATTTTAGGTTGCATAAGAGTGTGTTATGTTTAGCCATGTATACACTAAACAAATCACACAAATCAATGTGTTGTTATGGGTCTTACAACAATTTTCATTCATACACCATCAGTAACCGCTTTAACCTACCTAAGATCTATTGGATGCGAAGCACCAGTCCATTGAAAGGCACCATGCACGCACATTCTCAGTCATTCAAATCTATGGGCTATTATGTGTAACCAACCCACCTGCTTTCCTGTTTTTTGGGAGGTGGGAGGAAACTGGAGACCCCAAAAGGAAACTCCTGTGGACACAGAGGAGAAATGTGCAATTCCGCACAGACTGTAGCCTGTGGCAACACTACCTGCTCAGCCACCATACCACCATTAAAGCAATGTATGAATTAAAAAGCACCTCTGGTGCTGCAATCAACGTGATACGCATGATACGCATAAGACCTAGAATTGAGCATGATTCAAAATACAAGTTCAGTTCTGAATTTGAATCTGCTGAGAAAGGCAGCTTGGAACAGCATAAATGCACTGTCCAGCCCATCTGGTTTGTACTGAACGGTGCTGGTTTAGGTTTCGAACAATCAACATACTATAGATACATGTTGTAAAATGCACAGTTGTGTTCAGTCATAATTTGATGTTAAACACTAATCAATGCCTTCCTTCCTGGGAGCTCCACTGACCTCTAATATGCACCTCCGAACAACTTTAAAACTATTGCTGAGACAAACCATACCCTGACTGTACAGACCTGAATCTAAATCCCATAAAGCCAACGGTAATAATTCTGGTGCACTGTTCCAGCAAAGCTTATATATTCCTGTTTCTGCATGCATTTTATTTAAAGCTGACTCACTCTGATGAGATTTAGCAGTTGAGTCTGATTGGCAGGTGGTTGGAAGAGATGAACTGACCTCAAACCCCAACTTGATTTGTCTCCAGGACTTTTCCTGAAGATGTAATGAGTTGGAAACATTCCAGTGCTTTCTGAGCTTAGGAGTCCTCCTGTGATAAACAATTAACAGCTTTTCTCTGATAAGTGGCTAAAAGGCTTATTTCTACTGACAACTCATATCTAAAATGAGTCCAAAGAGATTATTACTTTGGTTTTGCTTTGTTACAGATGGCATCATTCTCACACATGGTCTGTGATATTTTTGGGAATGCTTTAGATGGAGGTGATATTTTTTACATTTTCTTTTGTCCATTTAAAGTCAACAGTATACCAAGAAAACTCTTGGCCTGAAAGCTGGTAGCACATAAAGCTTGTTTCACACCTATTTTATATGCAGAAACTAACACAGTGTAAAGCAAAGGTGTTACTTTAGCTCACAACATATCAATGCAGCAAATGTCAAAAATGCTTTGTATTGGTTTTGCCAACATGAACTAAATTTACTACCACTGAAATAATAGTTAAAATGCTATGTCCACATCTAAGAGTGTGAAATTGATTGCTCTTTCCATATCTCCTGACACCATAGAACATCCAATAACATCCCTAAATGAGCAAAGTTTAAGACTACCGAGGCGAGAAACGGCACAACACTAGACAGAAACTACTAACCTTTAACATCAAGTGATTCTTTAACAGATTAATTACAAAAATGTATGCTCAGGGGTGATGGGTAGTGATGTCTCTCTGTTGTATGGTCCCACATACACGATCTTTAAGGAATCCCTCATAGGGACAAGCCTAAACTCCCTTAAGTGTTCTAAACTTAAATTTTAAGTGTACAAATACATTAAACCTTTTCCTTTGGACCACAAAAAGCAGATGTTGTGATCACTTTGCAATAAACCAACAAAGTGATTATGGCTTAAATTCTTGTCTGTGTGTCCAGGTAGAAACCGTCCATGGCTGTGTGATAGCTCAACCTATCCTTTGATAGTAAGGAGGCAAATATGGGTAGTTAAAGATAAGAGGCAAGTTCATATTTACATTGTAAGGCATACAGGGAAAGGACATGTGCACTCCAACCTCATCAACCTTTTACCCTCAGACCACGTTTTCTGTTCTGTAGTGAAAAGGAAACTCCCAGACAGCATCAACATAGCTGTCCCAGAGCACTGAATACTGTTATAGGCTGCAGGCTGAGGAGCACAAACAGAGCAGAGATGAGCTGCCTCAGATGCCTTCATGTTGTCACATAACTGTTATGAGACTGCTGCCGGAAGAGCAAATATGCATTCCCAAACAGACACACACAGTGGGGGTCTGACAACAGGCCAAGTCACCTTCATTAAATAAGAATCCATAACCACAGGGGATTCAGCTTCATAAGCACCCACACTTGTGTCGCTCAGAAAATTTTTCACTATTAATATAGAATTTCCTCATCACACTGATGCTGGAGTTCTTGTTTGAGGAAGCATGCAGCAGCATCACATTTTTCACAGTTTGTGAATGAGCCAAAAGGGATAAAACAATGGTATGCTTAGGTGATCCTAAGACTTGGACAACTGCCTAGAATGTGTTATATGTATATATATATATATATATATATATATATATATATATATATATATATATATATATATATATATATATATATATATATATATATATAAACATCTGTATCTCGGATACAGATGTTTATATAAGATCTGTTAGCTAGAGCCTCATAACTGCAGGTTCGCTTTGACAAAGAAAAATAAATAAATAAATATAGATTGACGACACAATTCAAAATGCCACTTGCTTACATGTAGGTTAACAAAATGGTAAACACTAGATTTGTTTATTATTATTATTATTATTATTATTATTAGCCTTGGTACCAAAACTCATTTATTGTTTTTTGGATGCATAAATTGTCATCATGCAGGAATACATGTAATCAAATAGCTATTCTTGTATAAGAAGATTTTTAGCCATGCAGGCCACCATGAGACACCACATTTTGTTTTTTTCTTTTTACATTATTCTCAGTGCAAGCACTCGTACCACAAGGTGAGCTAATTAAAGTAACATTGTTCCAGTACTATGAAAATGTGTGTTTGTTGTGTTAGGCCTATACTCATTTATAGTAGTAATAATTTTTTGTTGGCCTTCCCATTTTTCCTCAATGAATCACATACTTTCAAATACTGCTGTCTGGGTTTTTTTTTTTTTTTTTAGTTCTTTAGCCTTTGAGTTGAAACTGCTCACATATATAAATTCACAAAGTAAAACATCCAATAATGTGTTAATAATGTGCTTTCAATATAGTATAGGCGGAATTGAATTTTCAAGTGACAATTTTTTTTTCATTTTCTATACTGTCTGTAAACTTTTTTGAAATTGGGGTTGTATAATATTATTACAGCTACTAAAGTCAATAAAATTGTTACTTGCATTACAAATTTATTGTTAAGAAAACAATATTAAAGCAAAAATTCATTTTTAAAATAAATCCCGTTTTGCACAGCTGCCAGGGGCGTAACCTGGCCTGAGCAATCGGGGCTGTAGCCCTGAAGATTTTTTTCCTTTAGCCCTGAATAATTCTCCACTTGGAGCGGTTTATCACTATGTAACTGAACGTCAGTAAAAGAACACCGTGGGGTTGTAATTTTATATCTTCAGTGAACGAAGGTGAGATCAATCAGACATGGTTTAAAGGAAAGTACTTGTGTCTTCTTGGCTCTCAGTTTCTCAGTTCTGTTTGAGGAAAAATGCATACGCGTCACAGTCAGTGTGAGGAAAAATGGATATACGCCGATTTTTTCATTTAAACCAGTAAAGGTGTTGAAACTGAGACACCAACATCCTCTGATGCTGAGCAGGAAAACAATATTAAATGTCTATTTGAGTTCCAGTTTATGTGAACATGATCTGAGCAGAGCAAGGAAAGATAATGTACTTTACATGGCACTGTAGCAGCTAAACTTATACAATGATAGCTTAGTTGTGTCTCCCCTTGGCTAGCGACGCCAAACTAGCCTAGTCAGAAAAGTACAATTTTATCAGTCTGGTAGTCCTACAAACAGTGACAACAACCGAGGCAGGTTTTTATCATAAAACCAACTTTTTCTGATCATGTCATACATTGACACATGCTGAAATTAATGAAAGAACTAGGAGTTTCACTTTTGAAGGCATCATAGGTTTTGAAAGTAAAATAATCTGATTACCTTTTACATGCAGTAATCAGTAATGTAATCAAATTGCAATTTTAAAGTTGTAATTAGTAATCTGTAGTGGAATACGTTTTTGAATAACTTACGAAACACTGACTGTATGACCTTAGTGAACACTTGAATTATCTTGGTAAGATTAGCCAGTCACTCCTTTTTAAATGAGCATCACTGACCAAATGAACAAAGCAAACAAGATAACTTTTCCACTCAGATAGTAACTTAGGGTAGGTGTCAGAGTTAGATAAAAATCAGGGAGAGCAGCCTGGAGTGAGAAGGTGGAGCGGCATCCAAAGAGGAGCCTGGTGTAGTGACATCCTCAGTCAAGCAGGGAAGCAGGGTGATGTTCTCCATAGAACCTGCAGGCTGAGAGAAATCCACAGTAGGGGACGGAGGGTGGGGAAAGATCTTACGCTTGGCCTCAAGCCACGCTTGGCCTCAAGCCATGTCTCTGTGGCCCTTTCCCAAGAGCCCTTCCCCTCTTCTTCCATCCTAAGGCGAGTCAGAATGGCCTCTTGGGTGGAGAAAAATTCTGCTGCATCCGTTTTGTAGGTCTTCTGTTCTGTCATGTAAAGTGGGTGGAGGCAGATGCAAATGCAATCTCAAGTTTTAAAGTTTAACAAAACACAAAACAAGAATAATGAAACTCATGGCTAGGTACAAGGCAAAGAAACAAAAACAACGAGGCGCACACATAACATGGCAAAGAAAGACAAACCCAAGATAATGTGTGCAGTGTAAAAAACATGACTTATATACAGGTGATAATTAACCCTAAACATGAATCAGGTGCAGACAGCCATTTGACATGTTCATGCGTGGTGCAGTGGCTGATGGGAATCATAGTCCAAATGCAGATTCCGGCAGATCCATTACAGCGCCTTTTTGTGAGTTGTGATTGACTCATCATTTACTCAATCGATTAGTTTTTACCTTATTTAAAAAAAATTAATAAATACATTTTTATTTTATCCTTTATAAGAAATAAGAAGTTCTTCTGCAGGATAGATTATGTACTTGGGAACTTTAATTTATTTCTGCAGGACGATTTTTCCCTTGTGCAGCAAGTGTGCTGGACATTCCTACATATTTCTATATTTACTGAAGGCTCCATTCTAAATCCTATAGGAATATCCTGCACAGTTTGTCAATGTGCCCTGCAGGTTTTCATTAGTCCTTCAGGATACCAACAAAAATCCTGCAGAAAAATTAAAATCCTGCAGGATTCCTGTAGGTTTTATTTGGTAAAGGCAAGCTTTTCAAGAGGACCAGGGACTGCTCTCCAACTCAAAAACAGCTTTCATACTGTATCATGGTGGAAAGACTTGACCGCATTCAAGCATCCAGGACTTTCCATTCAACACTGATACTTTAGAGGCTTTACAACAAGCAGACAATGAATGCTAACGACTAATACATTTCTAGCCAAGTGCTCAGGCTCATTCAAGTCCATTTCAGTATTGTGTGTGCTTTTCATCTAGAGTGTCAAGGACATGCACAATCCACATGGGAGGTAAGATGAGAATAAAGCATGATAATAGCTACTTGGTTAGACTGTCAAACTTACAGCCACATATCAGAGGAATTGTGGAATGTCTAATATGCATGTGGAAACAACAATGAACATCCATAGCCAATCCTGTGGAGGTTGATCATTTTCCTGTTCAAAAACACCTGTCATGTACATAAACCTACTACACAGGCCCAATTAAAAGCCTTTAATTTTCCTTTCAGCGTTTCATTTTCTGTTTGTATTTCTATTTGAAATATTAGTTAACCTACTTAAATGTAAACTGGGCCAACAGTGACTAATTCTACCAATTATAATCCATTAACAGAAGTGACAAAATAGAAATAGCTTTATTTGTCACTTCTTTGCATAACCATCTAAAAAGATTCCAAAACTGTCCCAACTTCGCACTCTTATTAATAGCCCCATTCTGTCAGCCACAGTGTACCTATAACAGAAATAGGACATACTGTAATGTGTTGTCCTAGACAGAACCACACTCTCAGAAACAGCAAAGGTTCTTTAGACGTAAATATCTTTACCTGTCTGGTACCTTAAGTATACTTAATTCTCCCTTGTCTATATAAGAAAAAATATATATACATACAATCTTATTATGACACAAGACACTCTTAATAATACAAAAGGCCAAAATATGTCTTAAGACTTTTGATCCATCCATTGGTTGTTATACAAGTAATATTGTCCGGCAAACCTTTAAAGAAGGGTCACTTCTTTCCAAGAAAATTGTTCTGAAGGAGGGCACGTTCGCGTCACACCTCCAGGGTCCGGGGTTCAATTCCCGCCGGGGCCATGTGTGTGCGGAGTTCTCCCCGTGCTGCGGGGGTTTCCTCCGAGTACTCCGGTTTCCTCCCCCAGTCTAAAGACATGCATGGTAGGCTGATTGGCGTGTCTAAAGTGTCCGTAGTGTATGAATGGGTGTGTGTGAGTGTGTATGTGATTGTGCCCTGCGATGGACTGGCACCCTGTCCAGGGTGTACCCTGCCTTGTGCCCAATGCTTCCTGGGATAGGCTCCAGGTTCCCCGCAACCCTGAAGAAGGAGTAAGCGGTAGAAGATGAATGGATGGATGTTCTGAAGAAAGCTCTTCAGTAAGTATGATTTGGTTTAACTACTAGCATTAGCTCAGTCTCTCATAGCTCGGTCTCTACTAGCATTAGCTCAGTCTGTGGTGAACAACACCACAATAAACCACAACACACAGCAGAAAAAAAATATCACTCCCCCAGCTAATTATTTTTTTCTAGGATGCTATGCTTAATGTAACAGAATAGCATTTTCCCAACTGCTTGACTCAAATTTATGTAAAGTCATTAAGTTCTTGCTAATGATTCATAGCTACCAGAGTCTTCCAGCCGTTTCATTAGAAGTGAATGGAAAATGGATAGCAGCTTTGAAAGACTTGGGAAAACTGTAGCTTTTGATTTATTTGGAAACATGGAATGCTTTTCATGCATTTCAATTATAAACCAACTAACTGTAAATGTTCATCATTCATTAAACAGAACCTACCTAAGCATGTCTTACCGAAAGTTTCCATTAAAAGTGTGAGTCCACAATTGGGCTGCCATTAGGTTTTTGTACCTCTTGGAAGTTCAACTTCTAACTTTAATTGTTTAAACATTTATCAACAATTAATCTAAGGAAGCATACATCTAACTCTTCAAAATGTTTTAATTCATCTTAGGCAACAATATCAGACATTTACAAGATTTCTTTAGCTGCATTAATGCACTTGCAAAAAATTCAAAGCATTCTGAAGTATTTTATTTATTATATTTCAGGGTAAATTGCTATAGTAGGTATAGTAGGCTTGGGTAGGCAAAATACTAGTTTCTAAGTGGTGAAGAGAGGTTTTATTAATGTGTTAAGTTATTTAAGCACATAGGTTGTTGGGAAGGACTCGTTACCTATGTGTAATACATCTTTTGCATTTACTTTATATACATATTTATACATGCAATATCAATGGGACACAAATGGTAAAAAATCATTCTCAATCATTCGGAGAATATCCCTGAGAAAACCTAGTCAGCTAACTAGAACTGACAACCTAGCTAGCAAAGACTTTCAGCTCCAGTCCTGCTTGTTTCTCTTCAGCCTGCACTGCAGAGTTTTCCCTGCAGCTGACAGACCTGATCCAACCCTTGATTGTGGTGTCTGTGATTAACTAGTCAGGTCTAACTTCCTGATGAATCCAAAGACGACATTTTGATTTATTTGTTCTCGGCACTCAAAACGGGTATGAAACCCTATTACTAGTCCCCCAGAGGCATCTTTTGACTTTACACGGTGGTACAGAATATGTCCACAGAAAATTTGAAAAAGTGACAATAAGTAAAGATGAAGTTTACAAGTATTTCCGTTGGGATTTAGAAGTGGGATTTCGGTTTGTAGACATTCAAGACAAAGCAGACACTGCTTCCTAGAATGAGTGAGAGGCCAACACATTTACACAATCACAAAATGTCTCTTTCTAATGGCTCAACGGTTAAGGCGCTGGGTTACTGATCAGAAGGTGAGGGGTTCCAGCCCCAGCACTACCAAGATGCCACTGTTGAGTTCTTGAGCAAGGCCCTTAACCCTCTCTTCTCCAGAGATGTGTCATGTGTGAATCTGCGCTCTGATTCTAGCTTCCTAACAAGCTGGGGTATGTGAAAAAAAGAATACATAGTTGGATGTGTTCAATCATCCTTTCAGAAAATTGTCTGAACAAACAGAATATCAAGTAATATTCCAAATGACAAATTGATCTTGTGATAATTCTGTTCTGTTCTGACATAAACCTAATCTCATCAAAAAGTAGTGTAAATGCACATATAATAGTCATCTGTTATTTATGCTCAGACTGACAAGGACAGCTAACTGACAGCTAACTGATTTAAGGACCGGTACAAATATCTGTTACCACTAGTATATATATATATATATATATATATATATATATATATATATATATATATATATATATATATATATATATATATATATATATATATATATATATATATATATATATATATATATATATATATATAATATATATATATTATATATATATATATATATACCGTAGCTTTTCCATTCTAGATAAGTCACCTGCAATCCTGTACAATGCAGCTCAATAACTAAACCAAAACATGACCAAGGGAACTGATCACTAGGCACATCTGATAGACAAGTGAAGCAGAGACTTGAGAAGGTCAACACACACTCAGCTCTCATGGTCTGGAAGCATAAACACACTGCACATGCCGTGTGCAGATGTTAAAACGTTCTCTATTAACACTGCAACATTGCACAGATCATTTACCAACTCAAAATAGAATAAGACACAGACTGTTTACATTAGCCAATTCAGGGAGACTTCTGTAAGTCGACTTGGATAATGGCATCTGTCAAATGCCGTAAGTGTAAATGTAAATGTAAAATGCAGAGAATGTGTGTGTGTGAGTGAGTGAGTGAGTGAGTGAGTGAGTGTGAGAGAGAGAGAAAGAGAGAGAGAGAGAGAGAGAGAGAGAGAGAGAGAGAGAGAGAGAGAGAGAGGCAGCACTTCTGATCCTCGTGTGAAAGTGGTAAGGGACACCAGTGGACCTGCCCTCCCCAAATCTCTCTAGAACAGTCCAGCACAAATTACTAGTGCCAAGAAATTACTTAGGAAACTGACTCTGATTGAGCGAACGGGGAATAACATGGACTTATTTTAGATCACACCATAAAACTTTGTATGCACAGCCATGTCACGCAATTTCTTTTTTGCTCTGTGTGTTTGTTTAAAAAAAAAAAGTTAAAATAAATGAAATCAGCCCATGTTATTTTCTTTGCACATATGTACATGAAGTGAAGTGAGTCTTTCTACCTATGTTTCACAGTCAAACCTGTCACTTCAGCCAGTAGGACCACAGCTCTGATGATTTTTTATATACCCATCAACACATTTTCCACAAGAGGCCATCAAATAAGAACATGAAGGCAGCATGCAACACAGTGTCTGTCAGGACCCAGGGATCAATAGCCATTTAGTTGAAACCAAACATGTAAATCAAATGTTAATGACTACATCATTGCTCTCTGGCTAACTACAGCAGCTGACTGAATGCTGACAGTGCGATCAAAAATGAAGTATTCATAGAAAGGCCTACTGGGTCCTTAACCACACGTCTGTCAACCAAAAAGTATACGTGCATTACTGCACGACAGGCTATTCTCGTCAGCAAGGATTTTAAACAGACCATATGAACAATTTGAATGAGCAATTAGTAGAAAGTTGGGAAGGTGAAGCCTCACAGTTTTCTCTTTGTCTCAGATAATGAAGAAGAAAGAAACAATTCCAGTCGGAGAACTAAGATTGCAACAGCATGACTACAACTGCTGAACTGAGCCTTTTGTTTCACCCAAACTTCAGTATCCAAGCTCTGGGCAAGAGAGAGTTGGACATTAAATAATTTGTTCCTAAATTAGGCACTGAGGTAGACGCTATTAAAGTTGTCTCTGAGGGCCCATCCATTGTTGGAATGTCATGTGACTATATATTGCATTTATACTGAATTGTTTGCCTTTCTACAAGCAAACACACAAACTTCATTTAAAAATCTACTGAAAACATAACATTGCTTATTTAATATTCACAGGACCTGTGTAGCTAATGTCCAAATGTCCAAATCATACTTACTGAGTCTGAGTCCAGTTAGTGTTCAGGACTCAGACATAGTCTCAATCTTTAAGTCTAGGCTAAAAACCTATTTGTTTATTCACACCTTTTGTTAATAGTGTCGTATTTAGCACAACAGGCTGAGGAGAAAGAAGCCGAAATCTATTCAGTGGACTTGTGCCATTGGTGCAGAGGAGTCATGGAGATGCTAAATTGTTTTTGGAAGTTGAGGGATTGTGCCAGACATGGATGAAGATTTTAGTTCATCTGCCATATTTATTTCAGTTCTCTGAACCCAATGTCATTCCTAAAGAAGACCTCAAACAGAGACAGACACACACACATACGTTCACGAAGGAAAAATAGTCTAGATTACTGTTTGCACCATACAAGACAGCAAAACTACACATTATCAAGACAAACAACTGTTCAGAGATTCAGTCCAACCTCTGCATGAGGCTATTAAGCGCCCTTGAGCTTAAGGCACACTTTAAATTACACATAATATATATTTTTACTCTGTAAAGAAATACTTAACAACTAAGAAATAAGAAATACAAAAACAACTAAACCGACTCTTAGTAGTGCCTACTCAGCGTGCCTCAAGGTTCCTTTCCATAACCTTCACACTAACTGTCCCTCAGTGGAGGAATGAACTTCCAACCTTATTCTGGGCCGCAGAATCTGTCACTATCTTCAAAAACAGCTGAAGACCCACCTCTTCCGTGAACACCTAACCAACCCCTAAAACGCCAACCCCACATTATCCTGTAAAAAATTTAAACTTACTCTGGCACTTACACCTCCTCTGCGCACTTTGCTTTTCTAGAACTCAGTTAAAAGATCTTGTATGGTAGAGCACTACTTGTATTGTTCTCTGCTTGATATATTGCTTTGCTTGTATTTCCTTATTTGTAAGTCACTTTGGATAAAAGCGTCTGCTAAATGAATAAATGTAAATGTGCCTTAGTTCTGTGCTTGACTACAGAGCAAAAGACTTAAGCATTAATGCAATTACACCATTGATACATAATGTATAGTTAAATTTAGCTTTGATTTCGTCATATTTACAACAGCCTTGCTTAAGGATAAGGCTCAGCAGGAACTGAAGTCTTACACTGCAACCTGAACCTGCAATCTAACTGCCAGAGACCCAGCGCAATAAATCCAGAGATAATTTCATAATCTAGCAAAGGCCTTGTGCTGGGACAAGGGCATATACTGCCGGAGAAGTATAGTTACAGCCAAGATAAATAAATACATGAGTAAAAGGGATTGCAGATGACCTCTACTGCAAGCCTGCCTCAGGCATCACACTGCAGATATAGAGATAGAGAGAGAGATTAGAGAGAGAGATAGAGGGAGAGAGAGAGAGAGAGAGAGAGAGAGAGAGGGAGAGAGAGAGAGAGTTTTGTGACTGTATTATTGAATGTTTTGTTCCCAAAGTCTGTCTCCAAGTTTTGGCAACACAAATGTTAATATTTGATATGCTAATAAAGCAAAGAGAGAGAGAGGGAAACGGGAAAGAGAGAGGAGAGAGAGAGAGAGAGAGAGAGAGAGAGAGAGAGAGAGAGAGGGGCGTCTCTAGTCTACCTCATTACTTTTTTTAGGGGGAAAATGTCTGTTCAAGAAGAGGGGAAATTATAACTCTAAGCACTCTAAGTGATTTTGTGTCCTATATTATTGATTGACACTCTTCCTAAAATCAGTGCTTTTTTTCACAGCGCCTGCCCATCTTTTTAAGAACAAACATGTTTATTGTTAAATGCTGTAAATTTACAGTACGTGCTTAATTTATGGATCATTTGCTGTAAATTTATATAATTAAACGGTTTATTGATATAACAGTATTGTATTGTATAAAATTGCTGGTATTTTTACAGTGTATCATTGACCTTCCGTCACTTACGAGCAGGCTGAGAGCAGTTGCTTTGCTGATCATAAACCTTTTTTTATTTTAGAGGTTAAGTAATTACAAACCAGCACATGAGAAAGTTGCATGAAGCCCAGCATAATAATTACATCTCATGAGATGACTCATGAGCCACAGGGCAAAAGGCGTTAGGTTCAATCATACACCTGGGCATTGATGTACTAGCAGATGAGAGAGCAACTAAATCATTCAATGATCTACAGTGGGGGAAATAAATATTGAACACGTCAAAATATATTTCCAATGAGGCTAACCACATGAAATTTTCACCAGACTTTGGTAGTAACTCAAGAAATCCAAACATTAAAGTCCTTAAATTAAGTTATGTGTAGTCTAGAAGCCTTTGTTTGTAACGACAGCTTCAAGACACTTCCTGTATGAAGAAATTAATCAGCCGCAGTATTTAGGTGTGATTTTGGCCCATTCATCTAAACATATAGTCTTTAAATCTCGTTCAATTGGATTCAAATCAGGTGATTGGGCCATTCTAACACCTTGATTTTTTTTCTCTGAAACCAATTGAGAGTTTCCCTTGCTGTATGCTTTGGATCGTTGTCCAGCTGGAAGGTCCACCTGCCTCTCGTCTTCATCATCCTGGTGGATGGCAGGGGATTCTTCTCAAGAATTTTCCGGTAAAGGGCTCCATTCATCGTTCCTTCAATTATATAAAGTCTGCCAGTACCATGCGATGAAAAACAGCCCCACACCATGATGCTTCCACCTCCAAACTTCACTGTTGGTGTAGTGTTTTTTCGGGTAATGTGCAGTGCCATTTCTTCTCCAAACATGGTGTGTAGTATAACAGCCAAAAAGATAAATTTTGCTTTCATCTGACCAGACAACACTCTCCCAGTATTTTATTGACCATTACGAATTGACCAGACAAGTTGTAGCATACTTTAAATGAGCTTTGACATGACTTTTCTTTAGTAATGTAGTCTTGCTGGGTGAGCGTGATCAGTGGAGTGCACTGCCTATTGTTTTCTCTGTGATGATGGTACCTGCTGCCTCAAAGTGTTTCTGGAGCTCTTTCCGAGTGGTCCTTGGATCTTGGGCTACTCTTCTGACTATTCTTCTGAGTCCCTGGTCATAAATCTTGTAAGGAGTTCCTGTGTGTGGCCGGTTGATGATGGAGTGATGTTGCTTCCACTTGTGGATAACGGCCCCCAATGGGGCTTACTGGAGGATTCAGAAGTTTTGAAATATCTGCATCCGATTCCATGAAAATGTTTTGCAACATTAAGGTTGCGAAGGTTTTTGGAGAGCTCTTTGCTTTTACCCATCATGAGATGTTTCTTGTGTCACACCTTGGTAACGAAAAGCCTTTTTACAGACCATCAATTTAGAAACCCAGCTGATATAAATTTCCAGATGGGGGTATAATTACTTACGGATTTTAGCTGGTTCTTTGCCTGATCTTTCCTTGGAGAACTGTTTTTTCTTGGCATGTTCCATACTTCTTTCCTGTGTCATTCCACTTTATTACACATAACTTAATTTCTGGACTTTAATGATGTGAATTCTTTATATTTGCTGATTTTTTGAGTTAATACTGATGTCTGGTGAAAATTTATGAAAAAAATCATATGATGTTTTACATCGTATTTATGCAGATACAGTGGCAAGAAAAAGTATGTGAACCTTTTGGAATTTCATGGTTTTCTGAATAAATTTGTCATAAAATATGATCTGATCTTCATCTAAGTGAAGGGTATTGACAAATATAATGTGTCTATAATAATAACACAAAATAAATTCTGATCCCTCATGTCTTTATTGAACATACTCATTCAACATTCAAAATGGCAGTGGAAAAAGTAAGTGAACCCTTAGAATTAATAACTGGTTGCGCCCCCCTTGGCAGTAATAATCTCAACCAGGTACTTCCTGTAGCTGTGGATCAGACCTGCACATCATTCAGGAGGAATTTTAATCCATTCTTTCTGGCAGATCTGCTTTAGCTCGGTCATATTCTTTGGACGTCTCATGTGTATGGCTCTCTTCAAGTCATTCCATAGCATCTCTATTGGGTTGAGGTCTGAGCTCTGACTTGGCTACTCTAAAAGGTGGATTTTGTTTAAAATAGAGTAGCAACAGTTCCAAAGTGTCTCCATTTGTAGAATGTTTGCTTAACTGTCGACTGGTGAATTTCTAAAGTCTTTGTAAATCACTTTATAACCCTTGCCAGCTTTATGTAAATCAACTATTCTTGATCGTAGATCCTCTGAAAGCTCTTTTTGGCTTGGCGTGGCTCACAAAAGTTTGTACTTCTTGTGCAGAGCAAACTCCAAATGTTTGAGGGGTTTTTTATCAGTCAAAGTAGCTGTAGTCCACACCTACAAACTAATTTTATTAACGAGACACCAGGTGTGCTAAAACCTGACTCCAATTAGCTTTTTTGAGGTCATTAAGTCAGGTTTTCACATACTTTTTCCACAAGAGTTTTTTTTGGTTGTTCTCGATAAATACATGAAAGATCAGTTTTTTTTTGTTATTACTTTAAACACATTATATTTGTCAATACCCTTGACTTGGATGAAGATCATATCACATTTCATGACAAATTTATTCAGAAAACCATAAAATTCCAAAAGGTTCACATAATTTTTCTTGCCACTGTATATAGAACATTCTCACAATTCTTTACTCAGACACATGTGTGTGTGTAATCGTTTGCTAAAATACAGAATGTTGCATAACAGTTTACTGTAGTGAAAAAATTGCAGCTCCTGCCTGAAAAGTGGGTTTGACCTGGTTAATTCTGGTGCTTGAAAGGTCTATGCCGCAGGTGCAGTTTCAACACCGGGAATCAGGATAAGCTGTGACCCCACCGATTCAACTGATCAACTAAATATTTAAGTGTGCACTTAAGAACTCTCTCAAACAAAGCAGACTAAATCTTCATTATCACACAGAGAGTAAAATTTAAGACCAATAACTGAGTAGGGAGATGTGCTAAATATAAAATTTAATTTGATATTATAATATACCCTTTCAAATGAAGTCTGGCAGACAATGTCATCTTTTTTTCTGAACAGAGGGAAGAAATATCCTAATGATGAGACTTTCCTTAACAGCAGGGTGCCTTTAAAGGTTTTGTGGGGGTTGTCTGACTCCTTTGATAAAGACTTTCCCTCAAAGAAAGCACAAAAAGACAAAAGACTGGGAGGTTCTTAAAAATGACACAAACTAAATCATTTGATCAGTAAAAACTACATTATTTTATTTGTGTAACACCAAACAAGCCAAACAGTTCTGATATTGCTCTGTAAAGTATGCCAACACCACCAAGCCAATCACAACACAGCATGTAGTTCCACTAGCCAATCACAACACAGCATGAAGCTCCACTACTGATCACAACATAGCGTGCAGCTCCACAAGCCAATTACAACACAGCACGAAGCTCTATAAGCCAAACATTTTTGTAATTTCTCCCTCTTTTTATAGTGAGGGAAAAAGTATTTGATCCCCTTCTGATTTTGTACGTTTGCCCACTGAAAGAAATGATCAGAAATGATCAGTCTATAATTTTAATGGTAGGTTTATTTGAACAGTGAGAGACAGAATAAAAACAAGAAAATCCAGAAAAACGCATGTCAAAAATGTTATAAATTGATTTGCATTTTAATGAGGGAAATAAGTATTTGACCCCCTCTCAATCAGAAAGGTTTCTGGCTCCCAGGTGTCTTTTAGACAGGTATCGAGCTGAGATTAGGAGCACACTCTTAAAGGGAGTACTCCTAATCAAAGCTTGTTACCTGTGTAAAAGACACCTGTCCACAGAAGCAATCAGATTCCAAACTCTCCACCATGGCCAAGAACAAAGAGCTCTCCAAGGATGTCAGGGACAAGATTGTAGACCTACACAAGTCTGGAAGGGGCTACAAGACCATTGCCAAGCAGCTTGGTGAGAAGGTGACAACAGTTGGTGCGATTATTCGCAAATGGAAGTAACACAAAAGAACTGTCAATCTCCCTCGGCCTGGGGCTCCATGCAAGATCTCACCTCGTGGAGTTGCAATGATCATGAGAACAGTGAGGAATCAGCCCAGAACTACACAGGAGGATCTTGTCAATGATTTCAAGGCAGCTGGGACCATAGTCACCAAGAAAACAACTGGTAACACACTACGCCGCAAAGGACTGAAATCCTGCAGCGCCCGCAAGGTCCCCCTGCTCAAGAAAGCACATATACATGTCCATCTGAAGTCTGCCAGTGAACATCTGAATGATTCAGAGGACAACTGGGTGAAAGTGTTGTGGTCAGATGAGACCAAAATGGAGCTCTTTGGCATCAACTCAACTCGCCGTGTTTGGAGGAGGAGGAATGCTGTCTATGACCCCAAGAACACCATCCCGCATCAAAGGGACGATGGACGGGGCCATGTACCGTCAAATCTTGGGTGAGAACCTCCTTCCCTCAGCCTGGCCATTGAAAATGAAAGTAATTACTAAGTCATTACCAAGTACTAAGTCATGTTTTGCAGAGGGGTCAAATACTTATTTCCCAAGGCAACAAAGGAGTGGCTCAAGAAGAAGAACATTAAGGTCCTGGAGTGGCCTAGCCAGTCTCCAGACCTTAATCCCATTGAAAATCTGTGGAGGGAGCTGAAGGTTCGAGTTGCCAAACGTCAGCCTCGAAGCCTTAATGACTTGAAGAAGATCTGCAAAGAGGAGTGGGACAAAATCCCTCCTGAGATGTGTGCAAACCTGGTGGCCAACTACAAGAAACGTCTGACCTCTGTGATTGCCAAAAAGGGTTTTTTGCCACCAAGTACTAAGTCATGTTTTGCAGAGGGGTCAAATACTTATTTCCATCATTAAAATGCAAATTAATTTATAACTTTTATAATTTTTAATTTTTGACATGCATTTTTCTGGATTTTCTTGTTGTTATTCTGTCTCTCACTGTTCAAATAAACCTACCATTAAAATTATAGACTGATCATTTCTTTATCAGTGGGCAAACGTACAAAATCAGCAGGGGATCAAATACTTTTTTTCCCTCACTGTATCTGAAAGAAAATGAGAACCTATCTTTATTATGTTTACAGTAAAATATTCGGTATTGGAAAGGTCATATCTTATCTGGAGATCCCCCAATTACTCTTACAACTCATTATAATTTCAGAAAAGCTCTTTTCTCTCAGTACTGCATTGAGAAAAAACACAGATCAATAGGGCAAACAAGAATTCATTTACCTTATGGTTTTATAATAACAACAATTATATAATTGGTATATAATTAACACTGCACTTTTATTAAAAACCATACTGTATTATTTTATGCAGAGATATAATGAAAGAAAATAAATAGTCTAAAAGTAACCCGATAAGATTAAATTATCTAATTTATCTCAAATCATTACTTATTTATGCATTTAATCTTCCATAGTGTAATCATTACCAGATTACATTTCCCCAACACTGACATACTGTATATCACACACTGCTATACAGCAGCTCCAGGAGTCTGGGGTCTAAGAAAAAAAGAGGGATAGTTAGACAAAAAGAAGAGAATAGATGGACGAAATGGAGATCAAGTGAAAGAGAAGATTAAGGAGAGGAGGATGGAGCGGAATTGCAGTGGGAGGCTTGACGTTAAGAGTCTGTGAAAGCAAGGTGTGTGCACAGGTCAACACTGATGCTGGTAAACCAGCCTTCCTGTCTCTGTGAGTAGCCTTTCAACCCCCCTTTAATGCACTGTCTGCACCCTCAGACCAGCTTTGTTTTTGTATTATCAACCTTGCGTTGCCTCATAAACTAACATGACACTTTAATGGCAATTCTAAAGTTACCTCATGTGTACTCTCAGATCACAGCACATAAACAGGTCATCAGAAACAGTAATGGCTGTCTTTATAGGAGTATAACAAACTATTCTGACAGACAGACCGCAAATATAAACAGATCAACAAGGGACAATAGGGACCTTCTGTTGTTTGAACTACATCTAAGGTTATCTAAGAGCACTGACACGCCAAGATGACTGATGACGCCAACCATTTTATGTCTTGTCATTTGAGTGCCAGTGCTTACTGAGCTCGAATCAACATCAGGGGCAGAAGGAGAGAAGGTTCTTGGATTGGCTGTGAAATGATAAGACACTTTACATAGAGACCAATCTTGAAGCTAATGTACGTGGTACAGACTTGCCATGAATGAAACCATTAATTAGGGACCATGAATTCTGGGAAGGATGAAGTCCAGGTGCAAGACACGAACTGAGACTTTCCATAGTTCAGCTGCAAGACAGTAAATATCACAAGGCCAGAAGGAACTTGTTCTACATGGTATGTGCAGAGATCAGAGAGAGAAAGAGTGTTCACTTAGTACAATGCCAATGAGGCAGAGTCTGAATTCTCTGTAGCCTCTCTACTGACTCTGATCTTTACACCAGTGTTGAGGAAGCTACTTTGAAACTGTTGCTTTTCAAGCTACAAGCTGCTCATAATTTGAAGTAATTAAGCTACAGTTAAGCTACCCTTTAAAAAAAGTAGTTAGCTACACTACATGTGTTAAACTACACAAACAAAGAGTATTTAACTACATTGAAGCTGCTTAACTTGGCAACATGATTGTGAATCAGCTTATGAATAACTGGGTATAATTTAGTAAAATAAGTTACAAACAATTTTAAAATAATTCAGAACAACTAAAAACAATGGATTTCTAATGTTAGAAATTAGGCTACTTATCATTTTAACATGACAATCGTGTTCACCTCTATATGTGTCCTTAAATTTGTGCTTGAGCACTTGGACGTCACATTATAAACAAAGTATTGGACGAATTAATTCCATCTTTGGTTTGCAAAGATTATATTTAAAGGTGTCAGGTTTATTATTTGAATCCTTAAGGGATATGAACTTCAACAAATAAAGCCACGAGTACTTGGTTCTCTCATTATCGGAATCAGTCACCATCTCCCGCTCCATCATGGATAATAAGGATGAGTGTGTCGAACTTAATTAATTGATACTTCAGATAGGCTAATAATAATAATACATGCAATGGTTATTATTATTATTATTATCATCATCATCATCATCGTTAAAAATATATATTTTTGGAAATAATAACCCATAATAAATTAGTTAAGATAGGAACTTTTTTCTTCCTGCTCCCTTAAACACGATGTTGAGAAATGATGGTATCATTATGGTTATCATTACATGGTTATAATCATGGTTAGCATTTACCCACCCCATATATCACTTAACAAACTGTGGTTGGTTGTTATACGTATTCATCAGATGGTCACTTCCTGTCTATGTGAGCTACAACGAAGCTTTTAATTCCTGTGAAGCAAAAGGGCACTGCAGATATGCAATGAAGCTCATCGTTATAACTGGACAAAAACGTAACAAGTGGTCACACTACACCGTAGCTCATTACTGGAAAAGCTACACTATATGATAGATTTGGGACACTGGATTTCTTTGGGATTTCTTTTTTGATGACAAATTCAGACTACTGCCACTTTCTGGTATGGAGACCAGAAACACAGGAGCAGAATGTATGTGCATGCCAGCTGTTAGTTTTAGTCTTAGCAGTGTGTTTGAGTGCAACTTTAACCGAAGATAAGAGATGATCACATCATCTGTAAAACATCAGTAATCCATGGTTGGTGCAGGTTTGATATCCACTTGGTGTCGAACAAAACAGTTCAAGCTGTGCATATAAAATGATGACAGTGTTATGTGTTATGCTGGTATGGAGTCTGTGTAAGTGTATATTTCCATGGGTAGGCTGCAGATCAGAACAGCAGCTGATTCCTTTTCCGGCAACATTCTCACACGCCCTCGTACACAAATCAGTCTGCTAAATCAACAAGCAGCAGTTCTTACACAGGTGTACAGCATGCATGAAGTCACTAAGATTCATTTATTTCACCAAGATTCATTCGCAGATTCAACCCAACCCCCACCCCCCTACACTGCATGCTTCAAGCTGCATGTATTCGGAATAATGTGGATGAGGCTCACAGTAAATGCACACAATAAGCAATGTTTTTTTATTTTTATGCTTTGAACCTCCGCTTTGTTCACATGCGTTTTAACACAGGAGTGTGTAAGAGAAAGGAAAATCTAGAGTGTTTGGCACTGCCCACTGTGCCCCCAAACCCTTTCCAATGAGGCCAGAGCTAAAAATAAACTTCTAGGTTCTGCACTGAAATGTGGTCTCTACTAGAAGCGAGCAAAATGATATGATATTGATCATTATTTCACAGCAAACATTCCGGAAAGTATAATCGATATTGCCAGGATTTAACAATAACCAATGGCATTTTCACTCACACTTACCATCAGCTGATTAGACATTAAAATCTAATTTTTCACTAGTTGTTTGCTTTTCCTTCATTTTACTTGTTAACAATAGTAGACAGTACAGTGGTTGATCAGATATACAAGTTGTAATTTTTCTTAAGGTAGACACTGTCCATAACAGTTTACCAGTTTGGAAAACAATTTTAAAACCACATATCCACATAACCCACACAATACAATGTGGCATAATGGCATAGCGAAAGGCTTTCCTCATCTACTTTAACCTACTGCTGCTGTTATTACACAAACTATAACTAAATTCATATGATGAAGTGTTATAAAATTTTATTAATTCAAATTCAACAGGCTATTCCACTATATACTGTAGCTGGACTACAGATGTTACTGCCAGTAAATAAACAAACAAATAAATAAATAAAATAAAAGATTTTGACCATACTACCCAGTACTTTTTGCTGGCAGAGAACATAAAAGGAGGAACACTTTTGCTTCTTTCTGGACAGTTTAAAGTTTTTATATAGTTTTTACAGAAATACATTTCAGACTCATTCTACAGCACTCATAATGCACAGAAAATTATGTAGTACAGTACATATCCAAATAATCCAGATCCAGAAATGATTGTTCCCTGGTTAAGTACCTGTGTACATTACCCTCTGTATTTCATTTTCTCTACTTTTTAGGTTTTCATGTTTCCTACACAATTTTGGTAAATATTATCAACAATAGCAATAATGGAGTTGATCATGTAACTTTTACTCTGCATTTCATTTTATGTGAAGAGAAAGCGACAAAAGTTGTTGTTTTTTTGTTTTGTTTTGTTTTTTATTGAACTTGATGGGATAGTTATCAGACACAACTACAGACGATTGCTGTGCCATACATTCTGCTGGTGACAATTTGACAATTCTGTGATGTCTGTGTATGACTGGCATCCATATGTCCCAACTGGTATTTTTGTTACTTAGTTTTGTCATGAGCTTGTGAAAAGACAGTAAGATAGCTTTTAGTGTCATCATGTATATATACATGTACATTACAGTTCGGATTTGTGAAGGTTTTACTTTGGAAGGCGCAAGGGTCAGAATGCAAGGTAAACCATGATGACAAAATTATAAGATGTGAGGGTCACAGATTTCTTTCAATGATTTCTGGTTAGGGACTGGTGGAAAAGCACTATTAATAACAAAAAGCCTTTGCAAAATTGAGTGTTTGAAGTATCATGTTTTATTCCAGGTGTAGTAAAAAAGGGAAAACACTGCGGTGACTGATTTTCTGCAGTGCATTAACATCTTATTAACCCAGAATCATTACCTGGACACATAATTTAATAATAGTATTTTAACCTCAATGCTTAATGATGTGTTTAGGCTGTGGAAATGTCAAACACGAAATGAGCCACTAGTCTATAATTAAAAAGCAGTCTCTGTTGCTAGTCCTGCATTACAATTGTGAAGACTTGTGACTTAGTTGGGTGAACACAATGGTATATTACTTCTCTCACAAATCATTCTATACTGCAGAAGATTTGGATGGTCACAACAGTATTAGTTTTTCATTGCAACACAACTAGTTGTGTGTTGCAACAACAGGGTGTTGTGATCCGTTATCAACCTGGAACTGATTATTTTCCAATAACAGCACTTCTTAAAGTGCTTTATTCCCATTATACCACAGCAATTTGTCAACAATGACAAAAAACAACAACAACAAAAAGTACTTTTTAACAGTTTATACTTTTTTTATAACAGTCATACTTTTTAACAGTTTATAATTACATTTACAGTTTGTAGAATGTCACCAAATCAGTTCCTGTTCCTGTTACCACTAACATTATAACAGCTATGAAGTTATTCCTTCACTAGCCTCTCATTTTTCTCTCTCCTGAAAATACTAAGACAAGCAAAACGCAAAAATGAGAAAACTTATTCACTGTTACTCACACTGGTGAATCCTTCCATAAATGCTAAATAAACATGTCCTTACAGATAGCTTTACCATATCAATAATGATGTTTTTCTTTGTTAATTAGTGTGTACGTTGTTACTATAAAAACAACATCATATTAGAACAAATGCCGTAAAGAGCACCTATTATGGTTTTGAAACATGCCTAATTTTGTTTTAAAGGTTTCATACGATAGATTTACATGCATCCAAGTTCAAAAAACACTTAAATGTGCTCATAATATAAATTACAGCATTACCATTTTTCCCCAGGGTCAAAAATGACTCCTTAAATGATCCATAATAAATGGTTCATTCTAAACTCCTCCTTTCAGAAAGCATACTCTGCTCTGATTGGTAGGAGGCGGGGCTTTTTGTTACAAACTTACTAGGTTTGTAGAGGAAGTCTGGAATTACTGACTACTCGATGTAGCTGTTCAGAATCGGTTCTTTTGGGAGTCAATAACTCAGTTTGTCGTGCACTTTGATTTTTGAAACTTTGCAGACTTTTTACTTTCACAAACAGCTCTATAACACACTACATGAAATTTAGTAATAATAATAATAATAATAATCATCATCATAATCATAATAATAATAATAATAATAGGTTTATTGCAGCCACGACTACTGTCACAGCCATATTGTTATAGAAAATTAATTGACACCTTCTCATTCACACACTCACAACCTTCCAGTAGTACATGAAAGGTGCTATTAGAAGTGACCCTCTTTCAGCAGAGCCCTAGAGAGGCATTGAGCCCATGCCTGTCGGAGAGGATGACCTGAGTCACGACACTGCTCTGAGTGCGTTCTCTTCATCTACAGAGCCCTACCAGACCACTGTTGTAATAAACAAGTGGAGATGTTTGTTTTAAAAAAAAAAACCAAAAGACAAACAACTTAATTAGTCACAGTGCAGTCTTTAATACGTTTGCCTCAAGATAGTTTAAAACATTATGACAACATTTCTGTAATTACATCCTATTTGAATTTAAGGCATATACTTATTTTTTTGAGAGGGTGGGGGCATAATTGAACATTGCACCTCCCTGTGGAGTGCAATATGGACTAAAGCGGTGATACAAGGAGCCATGTTGCCTTTGGTCACTGTGTCAGCAAACAGACAGCAGATACATGATCAAGGCTGCTGAAAGGACATCTACCCATTTACCCATTACCCATTTGGGCAGGCAAACCAATTGTGAATGTTCCAGTGATACAGAAGCAATTATGTGAACAGCAAAGCAAAATTTCCTTTGTTTACCATTATGGAAAGCAATGATAAATAATTATTGAGGAAGTTATAATTTTTAATGGTATGCATAGGTTAAATTGAGCTGGTTGCAGGCTATACAGCACACTGAGAGCTCAAGATCTGGTCTTGTGGCACAAAAGTTGAACAAATAATAAGAGAAACTTTGATCCATTCTCAAGTTGGTGCTCACACAGATAGCAAGGCAAAGAGAGAAAGAAAGCAGTTAATTCAGAAGGACGTGAAGGAGAGACAAAGGGATGAGCTGTACACCACCAATCCTGATCCTTCTGTCACTCATACTGTGCTGTAGTGTGTTGTTGTAGAAGGGCTTAAGGTTTCACTGGCTGTGGTCAGCGCAGCAAGAGTGAGCCATAGTCATCAATTCATGTGCAGCCTGTGAGCACAAACTTTCCTCACTCATTGCACCTCCAGCATATGAATAAGTCATGCATCGTCCATCTCAGCAAGTGTGTCTATAT
Source organism: Ameiurus melas (assembly GCA_012411365.1). Lineage (NCBI taxonomy): Eukaryota > Metazoa > Chordata > Actinopteri > Siluriformes > Ictaluridae > Ameiurus > Ameiurus melas. Next base: position 18,422,949 of record CM022754.1, on the reverse strand, counting down.
TGCCTCACTATATTTACACTTTCCACACATCAACATGTGTAACACAACTGGAGCAAAGAGCATATGCTAAGTGGAGAAAAAAACATGGATCTCTTTAAACTTTGGGGATTATGCATGTATGATTGACACTAAATAATGATGGTAATATTATTTCACTCTATATATGGGCTGGTAATTCAATATAGTGTTTATATGGCTTAGTGGTTAAGTCCATTCTTCATTAACCATTCTTTGGTAGAACCACTTGTGTGCTTTTGGTCGTTGTCTTGCTGCATGGCCCACTTTCTCTTGAGATTCAGTTCATGGACAGATGTCCTGACATTTTTCTTTAGAATTCGCTGGTATAATTCACAATTCAGCATCCCCTCAATGATGGCAAGTCGTCCTCTCCCAGATGCAGCAAACCACATTACTACCACCTTCATGTTTCATAGATGGGATAAGTTTCTTATGCTGGAATACAGTGTTTTCTTTTCTGTAAACATAACACTTCTCATTTAAATCAAAAAGTTCTATTTTGGCTACATCCATTCAGAAAACATTTTTCCAATAGCCTTATGGCTTGTGCACATGATCTTTAGCAAACTGCAGAGCAGCTTTATGGATAGCAGTGGTTTTCTCCTTAGAACCTTGCCTTGCTCAACATTGCGGTTCGATTCTCCTGATAGTGGACTTATGAACATCAGCATTAGCCAATGTGTGAGAGGCCTTTAGTTGCTTAGTCCCTGGGTTCCTTTGTGACCTCGCGGTCTCTTACACTTCTTGCTCTTGGTGTGATCTTTGTTGGTCGACCACTACTGGGGAAGATAACAATGGTTTTGAATTTCCTCAATTTATACACAATTTGTCCGACTGTGGATTTGAGGTTTCTAAACTCTTTAGAGATAGTTTTTAAACTTTTTCCAGCCTGATAAGCATCAATAAGTCTTTTTCTGAGGTTCTCAAAAATCTCCTTTGTTCATGCCATGATACACTTCCACCAACAAGATCAGACTTTAATAGATCAATAGGCCACTCACTCACACCTGATTGTCATCCGATTCATTGAAAACACCTGACTCCAATCCTAGATGTTCCCATACTTGAGCCACTCACAGATGTCACATTGGATCATTTTCCTCAATAAATAAATTACCAAGTACAATATTTTTGTCTCATTTGTTTAATTTGGTTATCTTTGTCTACTTTTAACTTCTAAAGGGTTCCCAAGCACCACTGTATCTCACAACCATAACCACATATTATTTTCACAATGAAATACATTTAGTCAAAAACAAAGTTAGATGAACTGTATTGTGTTGCAGCTGCTGGAAAAGCCAGACTGTAGAAGACTTTATGTCAGAAGCACACTCATTCTGTGTATGACAAGAACCTAAGGCAAGACTTTTTTTCTTGAATATTCCTGTGTTGCTAGCAGTGCTTGACCTCCTCTAGCCCCTTAGTCTACAAAGGCAATGTTTAACATGCCACACTGAGGTTGTCACTATGGTTTGAGGCATTACTCAAGGCGATCAGGAGAAGGGTTCAGACTCTATTTATCTGTCCTTATAGACAGTGCCCATTCCCACCACTTTTTTTTTTTTAGCTATAATGTAGCATTACAAAACAATTTGAGAGTCACTCCTCGCAAATAAGGTCATCAGTCCAAAGCACTGACTGCATAAACTGTACAGTCTATTTCAGATAAGAAACTTGGACTACACTAGCTATCTATGCTAGCTATCTCTAACAAACTACAGTTATCAAAGATAAGATAGATAAGATAAACTTTATTGATCAAATTTTTTTTATCATATATATATATATATATATATATATATATATATATATATATATATATATATATATATATATATATATAATAGGATTAGAAAAATAAGAATAATAGTAGTAAAAAAAAATAGTATGTGCACTATGAACACCTCAATGTATGTACAGATGAATAGAATATGAATATATACAGATGAGTAACAACTCATTTATATATAGCTAAGTGACCAATGAAATATTGCACAGTTCACAGTAGAGGGTGAGCAACATATAGTAATAAATGAATAAATATACATAGTGCAGAATTTTATGTACGTGTTGGCTGATGTTGCAAAAAACAGCTTGCAGTGCTACATTATGTTATTATTGATAAGAGACAAACGGAATATTACACAGTTAACAGTAGAGGATTCTATATTTATGTTTCTCTGTATCTGAAGGCTATCTGTTCCATGTAATTGTGAATCTGAGATACACTGAGCTTGAGAAAGTGCACTGATTGATTTTGTAAACACTGGTTTTTCCATGCAATTTAGAGAAGTGATTTATGAAAAATAGTTTTAGAAATAAACAACGTAGTTCATTTCTTAGGTTAGCATTAGTGGCAGGAGCCTGTGACTGTGGGTCAGGCCATCTGGAGCAGTGTACATGTTGTGTGGGTATGCATGAAGTTAGGTAGCTCAGAAAAGAGAGAAGAGCTTGAATTAATGTGTGCCAGGGCAGGATGAGAACACAAAGCCAAGAAGCAGAACAAGCTGCAGGGGAGCAGAAGGGCCATCTGTCCTCAGAGTACAATGCACAGAACAGGGACAGATAATGATAAGATCACTGTGAACGCTCTCTTTGTTCCTGTGTTAACACCTTTTCCTCTTTGTTCCTCTGTTAAGTCTTCCCAACCAGGTACAGACAGATAAAAACCCCTACCATTTGCGCATTACTTTGGCTCCCTGAATACCATTTGTGTGCATTTACATACCTTCTAGAATAACATTTGCTCATATTCCTATGACTTCCTGAAAACCATATATGGAGTTGTTCCTGTCTTAAATTGATATGCTTCCTGCTTTATGCAAAGATGCCCTTCCACCTAGCCAACCAATAGTTAACTCCATTGTCCCTGTTGTGTGTCAAGCATGATATATACTCTGCCTTTCTTTGAATAAATGAGAAATCTTGCCATTTTAACTTTGTGTCTGTGTGTTACTTGGCAAACTCTCCCAAGAGCTTGGTGCAGGAAGCATGTAACGGGGTGAGGGCTTGTGTACTTGCGCGTTCGCTCTTAATAATCGTAACCCGAAGATTCTCAAATCCTAACAGATAATAATAATTGTTATTCTTTTTTTTTTAATTAAATAAATTTCACTAGCACCTTTCTCACAACCAAGAAAGCTTTACATAGCAGAACATTACTGAAATATAAACAGTACATACATGTTTGCCTGGTGAGAAAGTGCTTGGCAGGTGCAGTGAGCAACAGATATGCAGTATTTTTTAATAGCAGGCTATGTGTTTGTTCAATAAACAGAAAGGTTTATTGAAAAGACTGAATTCCTTTTAATTTGATTTTTATTTTATTTTATAATTGATCAAAAAGTGATGGTGTTGCTGTAGTTGATGCTTATTCAAGAGTATACAGTCCTGTTCATACACCAATTGATTGATATTTTTAAACTGTTGTGATATGTTATATTTAGTTTAAGTTTGGCTTGAATTAATGTGCTTGTTCTAATAAACTGTCATTTCTTTAGTTACTTAAACATTTCTTTACAACTTACACAGTGACAAGTATGGTGGATGCTCCACTTAAAGGGAAAAATTGTAATCAATATGGTTGAAATAAAGAAAACCTGTACAGAGATTTTTCAGCTTGGAAAAGTGTTCAGGTCAGAAGGCTTTGCAGTTTTATGGTATTATGACAAACTGCATTTATTAACAAGAGAAACCGGAGTGGGAAACTTGAGAAATATATGTGTATGTACAGTGGGGGAAATAAGTATTGAACACGTCAACATTTTTTTTCAGTAAAAATATTTCAAATAAGGTTATTCACATGAAATGTTCACCAGACTTTGGTATTAACTCAAGAAATCCACACATATAAAGAAATCCAAACATTAAAGTCCATAAAGTTATGTGTAATATAGTGGAATAACAGGAAAAAGTATTGAACACACTAACTGAAATGAATTTAGTACTTAGTGGAGAAGCCTTTGTTTGTAATTACCGCTTCAAGACACTTCCTGTATGAAGAAATTAGGCTGGAGTGCATTGCCTATTGTTTTCTCTTTGACGATGGTACCTGCTGCCTCCAAGTTTTTCTGGAGCTCTTTCCAAGTGGTCCTTGGCTCTTGGGCTGCACTTCTGACTATTCTTCTGACTCCCTGGTCAGAAATCTTGCGAGGAGTTCCTGTGCGTGGCCGGTAGATGACAGAGTGATGTTGCTTCCGCTTGCAGATAATGGTCCCAATGGCGCTTACTGGAGGATTCAGAGGTTTTGAAATATATCTGTATCCGATTCCATCAATTAGTTTTGCAACAATAAGGTTGCTAAGGCCTTGGGAGAGCTCTTTGCTTTTACCATCCTGAGATGTTTCTTCTGTCACACCTTGGTAACTTTTTATAGACCATCAATTTACTAGCCCAGCTGATATGAATTTGCACAGATAGGGGGGTATAATTACTTACATATTTCAGCTGGCTCCGGCCTTACCTGGTCTTGTGTTTAATACTTTTTTCCTTTGTCATTCCACTTTATTACACCTAACTTTATTATTATGAACTACACACACACACACACACACCCACACACACTTATAATAGTGAGGATGAAAATAGATTCTTTCTCTGTGATTGGTATTTGTGGACGAAAACGTGTATATGTGGGTGCACAGACTGGGGGCTGGTGTGCATTAATGAGGATCTCCAGCAGAGAAATGTGCTGGACCACAGTGTGAAGCTCAAACAAAGGCCACCCACACCATAAAGAAAACCATCAGTCATTAAACCATAAACAGCTCCTACTGAAACGCTGGCCTCCATACCAGTAGGCACATCAAAATGTGCAGGCTCAAAGAGCCATGCTTTTTTCCCCCCAGCTTTAGCACTGTTTATATATTGTGTTTTTATATTAATGCACTGGTTCAAAAAATGAAATATGACAATTTCTGCAGCTGGGTTGCTTGCCACACATACAACCATTTTGCTATACCTGTCAACATACATTTAAAATGATGGTGGTGGCTTAGTGGTTAAGTCCATGAACTTGTGATCATTAAAGTTGTCAGTTTAAACCCAAGGACTGCCAGAGAACCAATATCGGTCCACTGAGCAAGGCCTTTAACCCTCAACTGCTCAACTTTATACTTCAACAGCTTCATTTAACAGGATGACAGCTGCAGTAAATGTGTGCATATATACAGTATGAAAGGTTAGTCCACCACAAGGTAAAGAGTATTTTACTTACTTCAGTTGTGAATCATAAATAAAATGTAATGAGATTATATTTTTCAAGATTGCAAGTCATAAAGGTTTATTAGTATTTGCTGAAATCAGTAGTGTCAATAACACATGTGACACAGTACTAATTATAACTAAACACATTAGCTTTTGAATTAAATATACGCTCTCAGCTCAACTGAAAGCTTGTTATAAAGCTAGATCTTTTTATATTTCACCTGAGAAGTTCTCAAAAAAAAACCAACATAGGTTGATATAAGTAAAAATGTGCATGTGTGTGTACCCCATACCAGATACAATCCTTTAAATGTTTACATTCTTCAAAATCACAACACCTTCTCTTGAACAAGGGATGCTTTTTACAACCATGATGAAGTTGCAAGTTCCTCAGATTGGCCAAGCAGAAGCATCCGTCTCACTCTAGCTTTTCTGACAAAGAGAGAGTTTTCACACAGTGAAAACACAATTATGAAAACCCAGGGAGCTAGCAAACAGCTTTCTGGGACCTTGTTGCCCCTCTAGCCACAAAACACAGCATAATTTTAGAACCACTGTGTAAAGAGTTTGCTCTAATATACACAAGACGAGACAAGGAATGTAAATAGAAAGTAAAAAAAAAAAAGAAAATACTGTAGGTACAGCAGAAGAGCAGAAACACAGATGATTACACTCCCAAACTTCTACAACTCATCAGTAACAGCTGCACAGGAACTTGCTTCCTTCCCACACGCAGAAACAAATACTGATCAGCTATTAAATCCAGCGCTTATAAATGAATGGATCTGGCTTTCTGCCTTTCTATCACTGAGCACTACTTTCGAGTAGCAACAGTAAATGACTTGCAGATGTCTGCTTTCTTCCATTAACAGAAACACCGTCACTGTAGAAGCTTTAGTAACACCATAACATTTTGTTAAATGTTCATGCTAAGCTGGACAAACTTATTACAATGCTGTTCTGTCTATTAGGTATTTTAAGTCTATTTTTCGACTGCTTTCTATGGTACATGAGCGACACTGGGCTTGCAGGAAAGCATGTTATATTCAAGCTTTATAAAGAAATGGCAAAACTTACTTAAGTGCCATGTGTCAGAGACTTTTGGGAAACAAACTGAAGACGCTAGTATAGCAATAACATAGGTTCTGATGGTGATTCAGTCATTATTTTTTGTGTCAATACCATGTTTTGGAGTGAGTATTACATGTATGAGTTGTTATATTAGACAATTTGACAAATTCCACAGGATACAATTTCCCTGAAGAGGATTGTGTCCAATCTGGCTAACGTGATAGAACTGTAATTTTGGCTGAAATTTTAGCAATGTTATGACAGAGTTATGACAGAATTCGCCACCTGAACCATGGATGCAGCATTCGAACGGAGAGGATGCCAAATCCGGGAATCCATGCCCAGTAACCCCGCCTTGGATTCTATGCGGTTTAAGCAAAGGACTTTTGAGAAAGTGCCTGATCGGTATAATGGAATTTACGGCTATCATTTTTGGAGGAGTTCAAAGAACCAAGGCAGAACTACAACCTGGATAAAGTGCTGAGGGAAGCAAATTGGGCGACTAGTGCGGAGCCCCTCTTCCTTGTGCACTATGAGCGGGTGAGGCACCAAGTCCAAGCCATGTCTCAGGTCCAAGTCCCGGTCACAGCCAGGTCTCAAGTCCTGGTCACAGCCAGGTCTCAAGTCCCGGTCACAGCCAGGTCTCAAGTCCTGGTCACAGCCAAGTCTCACGTCCAAGCCAAGTTCCAAGTTCCAGTCAAAGCCAAGTTCAGAGATCCAGTCAAAGCCAAGTTCAGAGATCCAGTCCGAGCTCCAGCTCGAGCTCCAGATCGAGCTCCGGCCCGAGCTCAAGTCAAAGCTCCAGGTAAAGCTCAAGCCTCTGATGTCCCAGTCGCGTCGCAAGCTCATGTCCAAGCCATGTCGCAAGTCCCAGTAAAGTCTCACGCCCACACCACAACCACGCCTCTCGTCCAAGCTCCAGTCAAAGCGCATGTCCAAGCTAAGTCCCAATCTCTAGTCCAAGCTATGTCCCGAGTCCAAGTTCCAGCTAAAGTTCAAGTCTCTGATGTCCCAGTCGTGTTGCAAGCTCATGTCCAAGCCAAGCCTGAAGTTCCTGTCCAAGCCAAGTCCGAAATTCCTGTCCAAGCCAAGACCGAAGTTCCTGTCCAAGCCAAGTCCGAAATTCCTGTCCAAGTCAAGACCGAAGTTCCTGTCCAAGCTAAGTCTCCAGTTCCTGCGGATCTAGTCCTGCACACGCTAAGGCAAGCTCAGAAATTTCTTTGGGGGGTTGGGGGTCTCTATGGTGGAGCTCCTGCCAGCCAAGGAGGCTGTCCTGCTGTCTAGCCCTGCCGAGGAAGCTGTCCTGCAGCCTGGCACAGCCGAGGAAGCTGTACTACTGCCAGGCACAGCCGAGGAAGCTGTCCTGCTGCCTGGCACAGCCGAGGAAGCTGTCCTGCTGTCTAACACAGCCGAGGAAGCTGTCCTGCTGCCTGACACAGCTGAGGAAGCTATCCTGCAGTCCTGTGTAGCTGAGGTTGTCGCACAGTCTCACTGCTCAGCTGAGGTCATCGCTCAGTCTCCACGTCCAGATGAGAACGTCGCTCAACCTCACTGCTCAGCTGAGGTCGTCGATCAGTCGTTCTGCACTCCTGAGTACAGTGCTTTGTTCCCCTGCTCAATCGTCGCCGAGGACGTTGCTCTGCTCTAAAGCGTCGCTGAGGACATCACTCTGCTTTCATGCTCAGTTGCGAACATCACTCAGCCTGTCTGCCCGGCTGTGGTCGTTGCTCTGCCTCTCTGTTCAGCCGAGGACGTCGCTCTGCTCTCAAGTTTTGTCGAGGACGCCGCTGCTCCGCTCTCAAGCTTCGTCGAGGACGTCGCTCCGCTCCCAAGCTTTGTCGAGGACGTCGCTCCGCTCTCAAGCTTCGTCGAGGACGTCGCTCTGCTCTCAAGCTTCAACGAGGACGTCGCTCTGTTTCCCCGATCCGCCAAGTACATCGTGCGGTTTCCTGGCTTTGCATGGGACATTCAGCCCAGGGGCTCGGGGCCACCAATGAACTGTTATGACTCAGGGCACTCCAGGAGAAGTGCCTTTGTGGGGGATTCTGTCACGGTTCCCCTTTGAGACAACGTGCTCGAAGGCGCAAATACGTGAGCACGTGCTTTTCCCGAGTGACAGCTGGACACGTGGGTGTTTGTTTATGTTTCTGTCATATCTCCTCCCGGTTTTGTCATTGGTTGTGCTGTCACATGTGTCGGTATTGCGCTCAGCTGTTAGCGGTTAAGAGGCTAATTATGCCGGCATATATACCGCACGCCTCCGAGCACACAAGGCGGAGAATTACATACAGCTACATGTTTAGATTTAGTTCACGCTGGGTTATCCACTCCCAGGTCCACGTCTTAGTTTACTATCATGTTCATGTTTATGTTTGTTTGTTTCTCGACCCTGTTTTCTGTGACCTTGACCTTGTCCTCTGTCTTGCCCTGTTTATGCCTGTTTGCTGTTCGCCTGACCTTCGCCTGTTTCTGGATTACGATTGTGGATTACGTTTTGGATTTGTCTGCCTCTTTACCAATAAACACTCGTTCTTATATGCGATTGCATCCGTCCCCTTTACCCGCTCCGTCACAGGATTATGACAAATACAGTATATGTAAAACCTCAATCCAGTTACCAGATTCAGAAATCAACCCAATCAAAAGTGATCCAATGCAAAATGTCAAAACTGTGGGTCTGACCCAATACATGCGAATATTTTCAGTACCAATGTACAGTAACATCAAATTTCATGTATTTTCATTCATGTCTCATATATTCAGGGTCAAGTTCTGGTGTGTCTGACTTAATTCCATAGAGGCCATGAAACCCACCATGCATGGCTTAATATTGCTTGGCTACATCTCATTATGAAAATGATTTACTCTCCTGAGAGTGTGCTTGTACAACACTGGAGCACCGCTGCACCCGTCATATGCATCACTGAGGACCCTGTGAAATTAGCTTTAAAGAAATGGATGCTGGACAGCTATTTATAGCAACTGTCCCTCTCACAATGCCTCATTGCCCTCTGACAAACACATGGTCTCATCACAGTTAACGCTCCAGTGGAGAGCCACATGCACACACAAATAACACTTAAACACATAATACATGTTCAGGCAGATCTATACATATCCAGTGGCAAGTACTCTGAATGTGATGGTTTTAATGTTATTATTAACACATTTAGCAATGATTCAAAAAAGCAGATTGTTAGCATTTAAACTATAAACTGACTCATCTCTTGGAATTAATTTTAAATACATTACTTCATAGTACTATGCTAGGTGTTCCACACAATCTGATACAGTGGTGCATGAAAAAGGTTTGTGAACCATTTAGAAATGTATTTATATATGCATAAATATGACCAAAAGATCATCAGATTTTCACACGAGTCTTAAAAGTAGATAAAGAGAACCCAATTAAATAAATGAGGTAACAATATTATACAACATTTATTTATAAAGGAAAATGATCAAATATTACATATCTGTGAGTGGCAAAAGTAAGTGAACCTCTAGGATTACCAGTTTAAATTGTAGGTGAAATTCGAGTCAGGTGATTTTTGGTTTGTTTGTTTTTTATCAATGGGATGATAATCAGATGTGAGTGAATGCCCTGATTTATTTAAAGAACATAGACCTATCAAAGTCTGATTTTTAAAACACATGTTTGTGGAAGTATATCGTGGCATGAACAAATGAGATTTTTGAGGACCTCAGAAAAAGAGTTGTTGATCAGGCTGGAAAAGGTTACAAAACCATATCTAAAGAGTTTGGGCTCCATCATTCGACAGTCAGACAGATTGTGTACAAATGAAGAACATTCAAGAGCATTATTATCCTCCCCAGGAGTGGTCGACCGACAAAGATCACTCCAAGAGAAAGACATGTAATAGTTTACAAGGTCACAAAGGAACCCAGGGTAGCTTCTAAGCAACTAAAGGCCTCTCTCACATTGGCTAATGTTAATGCTCATGAGTCCACCATCAGAAGAACACTGAAAAAAAATTGGTATGCATAGAAGGGTTGCAAGGAGAAAACCACTGCTCTCCAAAAAGAACACTGCTGCCCATCTGCAGTTTACTAAAGATCACGTGGACAAACCAGAAGGCTTTGGAATAATATTTTGTGGACAGATGAGACCAAAATAGAATTTTTGGTTTAAATGAGAAGATTTATGTTTGGAGAAAGGTAAACACTGTATTCCAGCATAAGAACTTTATAACATCTGTGAAATATGCTGCTGGTTGCATCATGGTTTGAGCCTGTTTTGCTGCATCTGAGCCAGGACAACTTTCTATCATTGATGGAACAATGAATTCTGAATTATAATCCTAAAGGGAAATATCAGGAAATCTGTCCATTATCTGAATCCCAAGAGAAAGTGGGCCATGCAGCAAGACAACGATCATGTCACAAGTCGTTCTACCAAAGAATGGTTAAAGAGGAAGTTAATATTTTGGAAAGTCCAAATAGAAATGCTGTGGAAGGACCTGAAACAAGCAGTTCATGTGAGTCAACACACCAAAATCAGTTGAAGCTGTTCGGTACTGAGGAATAAGCTAATGTGCAGGACCTATCAAAAGTTACCGGAAACATTTAGTTGCAGTTATTGCTGCACAAGGGGATCACAGATACAGAATGCAAAGGTTCACACACTTTTGCCACTCACAGATATGTGATATTGGATCATTTTCCTCAATAAATAAATGAAAAGTATAATATTTTACTCTAATTTGTTTAATTGGGTTGGAAAATTTGTTTAATTTGCAAATTAAATGATGATGTTTCAGTTTATATTTAAGCAGAAATATAGGACATTTCTAAAGGGTTCCCAAACTTTCAAGCACCACTGTAAGTGATAAGCACTGAATAATTTAGAGTGACAATCATAGTATATGTGACAAAGAGGACATGGTTTTAACTGTGCTAAAACAAAAATATGGTTCTACTTTAAAGAGCTCAAAAAATGGTTCCTTGATTACTTTAATCAAACTGGTGCTTCAATCCTCTACATTTCCGATGGTGATTTCTAGAAGTATCTTCCAGTACATCTGTGTTAAATGAATTAGCCATTTTAAGTGAGTGAGACACAGATCAATGTTGTTATGAGTAATTTACTCTCAGGGTAGTATCCAATCTAGGCCATGCATGACCAATCCTTAGCTTTAATTAGAAGTCAAAGCATTAAGGCTCACAACCTTGGAAAACATGGCAGAGGTCAAAAAACTGGCATAAACTGGTAAATATTTACTTCTCTGAGCCTGGCTGAAAATAAAAATACTTACTTTATGCTAATCATTTTCATAGTTCATAGCCACACCATGTTTTTTTCCTCTCTCTCTCTCTCTCTCTCTCACACACACACACACACAGAGCTATATTTATATATATATATATATATATATATATATATATATATATATATATATATATATATATATATATATATATATATATATATATATATATATATATATTTATATTTATATATTTGTGTTCAGTTTAACTGTCTAGTTTAACACCTGTTTGTCATCATAATGTTCCCTCCTAGCTGCTTGACATAGACTTTGCCTCAATACTGCAGCAGCTGCAGCAGGAGCTAGCATCCTAAAGCATCCACTGCTACAATAGTAGGCTAGAGAAATTTCAGGTTTCCTCATAATTACTTGTATGACCTCAGCTTAGCCTTTTGCAGGTGCACGAACTTTAGTGAATCTTTAGACCCTGCAGCAAGTGAGAAGTGGCTTTTAAGGCACAGGGCTGATTTATTGATTACTCCATTGAACTCTAATACACAGGAGTGAAAGAGATCTATGTAGCAGGCAGCATGGCCTGAGGAAGATTTGCTGAGAGGAAAGTAAGAGTCATTTGCTGTCCTGTACACCATGGGCTTAGGATGTATTTGTAGAATAAAATTGTATGTTAGACCTAGCCCTACAGTAAATTGACTGGAGTTGTTTGAGCAATGCTGAGGGAATCTTTCGACCTCAAACTGTCCTCATTCATTCATATCCTTTTCAGTAACCGCTTTAATTTGATCAGGTTCACAGTGGCTCTGGAGCGTACAAGCCTAGCAACACTAGAGGTGTCAACTTTTTGATACCTACAATACACCACAGGCGGTACACCAATTCTGTACCCTAGCGGTCCTTGTACAGTATACCCATAATGCACTGTAGTATTTGGTTTGAGTCATGTGTAGCTTCACTGAGGAAGACAGTGAGATCTTCAGTTCAGAATTCTCCACTGATTTATTGTCATATAGTCATTTGAAAAGTCACATGTTTCATTTTTATTTACTTTGGTTACATTGTCCTTGGTTACCTTGTCCTTCAGTTTGTATGGATAGTGTTTTGTGCATGTTTATACAACAGAATGTGACTATTGTGATGAGCCAACCCATTTTAAATAGCAAAATCATTGACTTCAATCAGGAATTCTGTATCCTATAACTATGTAGTGTTCCTGATTTTCCAACACAGGGAATAGTGAGTAAAAAACCATTTCAGGAGAAATTAAAGCTTTGTCAAAATTAACATATTGTCAGGCAACAGCTGAAATAAAGGGCAATGAGCCAATTTATGAGTACAAGCATCTTGCTTATTGGCCACCAAATTATCATCTTGACCAGCTTTTCATAAACAGTTTGCATCATTATACTGTAGCTTTGCTGTACAGACTATAATCCAGTTATGCTGTGTAGTACTAATCCCTGTGCGCATGGCAATTATACAAATACAATCTTGGCATCATCCTCTAGGATGGAACAGTGGGTGCAGCATCATCACTGCTAGAGAGATGACAAGCAACAAGTTAAAACTGATGTAAATTTCATGGAAAATACCAAGGAATGGTATGGAACAGGACGTTGTTCTGTTAAACTGCACCTAAATGTAGTATATGACTGTAAGACATGCCTTATCATATCATGTCAAAAACATTAACATCTCAATAGCAGTGAAACCAATATAAAGTAAAAGCTGCAGTATTATGAGGTTTGTATGACCTTTTCATTCTCTGACCTGCATTTGCTGTATTTATTATTGGTAGTAACATGTACTGAACTTGACCTTCCTGCTGAGTCAGTGATTGGCTGGAACAAAACAATTGTATTCTGAAATTCCCAATTTTAGAGTAACCTAATGAAGATCTCATATTTATCTCCACCTTTCCTAGGCCACTGATAAACACATAATATTGCAAATTATTATGTCTTGCATAAAGGCACAAAGCAACTGTTTCTTTATCATGAACAATGATTCTCCATAATTGTGCTGAATTTAACATATATCTAACTATCTATCTGATACCATCCATGTTTATGATTGATATATTTTATGTATCTACAATTAAAATTAAACAAGATTACAATGGTAGGAGTGTAATGATCCAAGGATTTGGATTGATGTATCAATTTAAAAGGCAATGACAAATTAATTGATGCAATCGACACTCATAAATCAATTATTATCACAAAAGTACAAATAATTCAGATTTTTAAGCTGATGTGTAAATTATGTAAGCAGCTATTAAGGTGATTTCCCCATAACCTTCTAAACATCATAATTCACAAATTAATGGTAGGCCTACATCAGATTCTGAAGTAAATCAGATGACAGTATCAATTGGAGGCTACTAAACCAATCTGAGATGTATCATACCATAGCAGATTGAGTGGTACCTTTAAGTATCAATCTGTTGCCTTATGACTTGAAATTGTGGAAGCTTGAGGTTTACACCCCTAAAACATACAGCCTTTTATATTTTTAAGCTATTTTTGTTGTTGGTGATTAAGCCATGCCATGGTTCTGAGTAAACTTATACACTATTGCATGGTTCATACGTTTTGAGTGATTATTGTTAGTGGTGTTCTGTGAGATTGCACTTAAAAAAAACATTGTTTGAAAAACACTGGATTGGTTTACAGCATACAATGCTGAGGTAAGAAAGAAAAAAGGCCAATTTGGTAGTACTATGCACGACTGCTCTGATTGCATCTGACATGAGATATTACACACCAACGATACCTCGTTAACCGTGCCGATGTTGTCGGAAATTCTTTCTTGTAATATAATTTCCACTGGGCACACTGTGCAATATAAACAGTTCACTACAAATCACAGTAACTGTGATGGCTTGTCACTACATAAACAAATGGCAGGGTAAATGTTTCTAAAATTTAAACAGTCACTTAAACAGTCTGTTTACCCATCACTAAGAAACAAAATATCCACTACTACTATTTGTGGGTATTGAAATGTACATAGATGCAAATTGTGTAAAACCCATTAATGTGATTGCCTGAATATCCTGTAATCCTCTTAATAGTTCATACACAGAACTGTACAGTACTATGGAAAAGCCTTAGGCACATGTACAAATCTGTAAAATGAAGATGCTATCCATAATCATGACAAGTTTCAAGATATACTTATAGAAAAAAGGTCAAAATCATTGAAAAGCTAAATACATTCCATAAGCACGTTAACACCCGTTGCTTCTGTCTGAGAAATGATCTTTAACTCACTATGTATAATTTAGCAACATAATTTAGCTTTCTGAACTTGTTAAATTATTTATTTTGATTGAATGTTTGGAAAAGTTAAAAATTCCTAATTCCTTTTGATACACTGATGCAGAAAACATCTTTGTGTGTACAGTACCTTGTGATGAATTTCAAGATGCTTGCATAATCTAGACTAATGGCCTAAATCTTAAAGCATTTCTATAGTTTAACCCAAGAAAGGTGGCTGAAGACTTTACTTAAGTTTATGTGAAATCTATGCTGTTTTTTAGTACATTCTGTATTAAACGAAGTCCACATTTCCTAAGTAGTATAGAGTGTAAAGCTGAGAAGGACAGAAGGAGAGAATATTAGGTAGTGATCATTAAAATGAGGGATATGGCCTAGTAAATTGTGCTGTGCCTCATCAAGCTGCTTTGAGACTGCGAGCAGAGACTAAGTTCAGGGCCGCTTACGTCACTGTTCCCAGCAGAAGACATGGAGAGCTGTTCAGATTACTACACCCACATCGCTAGGCAGGTTTTTGCAGAGTTTAAGAAACCCCTTTGCAGAGAAAGAATTCTGACAGATGACAAAAATAATTAAATGTTCCCATAAAATACCTGGCACTGATTCTACATACTTTCATGTTTCACTGAGCCCAGAGACAGGATTTATAAGCTCCACTTTGTTTGGCTGCAGCCCACCATAAATAAAACGAAATAACCACACATTATTTAAGCAATATTGCACAAGCAAGAGTGCAGTTACACTGAATATCAGTACGGCTGCGGCTGGCTATAGGCATGAGGATGCAGGTAATCACAGCCAGGCCAATATTCAGTATAACAGCACAATTACACATGTGACAATGCTTTTATACAGCAGTTTTAAAAATATAAAATTTATATTGAGTAAATGTATTGTTTGCCATGTCTGATAATGATGTCATTAACTCTACTGTAGTAAGGATTTCAGTAGGATGGTTGAACAGAGATAAGTGGAGTGATACAATGAACAGTGAAATGTCCCAGTTATACCGAATGTAAACACTCTTGGAATGACACTCGTCCAAACAAATAAGTGAACCAGAGAGCAGTGAACCAGTGATCCATGAGAGCAGAATATTTTTGTGAACCTTTTAAAGAAAAGATCAAAATGTTAAACCATAAAGACATTTTTTCACATCCTTCTTTGTTCATTTTTACCAAGGGTGCCAATATTAGTGGAGGGCACTGTATGGGTATTATGATTAGGTGTCCCCATACTTTGGGTTTTCTCAGGAGGGTGGCTGGCCTCTCCCTTAGAGATAGGGTGAGAAGCTCGGCTATCCGAGAGGAACTCAGAGTAGAGCCGCTGCTCCTGTGCGTTGAAAGGAGCCAGTTGAGGTGGTACGGGCACCTGGTAAGGATGCCCCCTGGGCGCCTCCCTAGGGAGGTGTTCCAGGCACGTCCAGCTGGGAGGAGACCTCGGGGAAGACCCAGGACTAGGTGGAGAGATTATATTTCCACACTGGCCTGGGAACGCCTCGGGATCCCCCAGTCAGAGCTGGTTAATGTGGCTCAGGAAAGGGAAGTTTGGGGTCTCTTGCTGGAGATGCTACCCCCGCGACCCGATTACGGATAAGCGATTGAAGATGGATGGATGGATGGATGGATGGATGGATACTTTGGCCATACATGGTATGTATATTGGTGTTTAATTTTGGGGTTCTTTGCAATAGAATGGCACATCTAACGAATGTTTTGCTAAAATAAACCAAACGAAAGGATTAATATAATGACTATATTGAGCAGTAAACAGTAAATCAACCAATAATCAAAAATTATAACAATGATAAGAGTAATAATAATAATGAGTAAGAATTTGCCTTGCGTTTATAATTACATTATAGTTACAGTTTTTCCCTCTCAACATGTAAAATCCTAGACAGCTTCCATTATGTTATTAACATTATAGAGATGTGCAAAGCAATATCAAGGCAAATACAAGCTAAACGAAGCCAGTATATTATAGGACTTCACAAATGTATAATAAATAAATGTATAATAAATTTTGGGCTGCAACCACAACCCAAAAAGTGATTTGCTGAGCGGTCTTTTAGATCTGCTCCTGTCAATGTGGACCATTACTCAACAGACTTCCAAAACAATTCTCTGTAACAGTGATTAGTTTAAAAATAAAAAAGGCAAGTAAGAACACATTTGCATCAAATGCTGTAGGTTGCCTAAGACCTTTATACAGCACTGTAGGTGGTTTACTTTCTCTGAAGATGAAGAACCAATGAAGGATTACTTTAGTTATTTGGTATTGATTCTACATCTCTACATTGGGTTATTCTTTCAGTTTGCTAGAACCCCAGTGGCTAACCTACAGACTAGCATTATAGTAATTACATATTATAGCAAGTACAGTGACATTACACAATTAGTTCAACTAAGCAGCCAGTTGTTGAACTTAAAGTGCCATATTGTGGCATTATTAATATCATTTATGATGACAAGCGCTAAATCGAAAGTAATAAAGGTATAAGATGTGAATGAATCAAAATGGACTATTTTGTGGTGTGTTATTATGAGGCAACGTTTCAAAAATTAGCTTCTTAACTTGCAGGTTAAACAACAATTATCCTTGCTGACTGGTTGTAGGCTACTCAGGTAAAAATGAATAGCAAACACAGCAGTACCGTTTAAAGTGGAGGGAAGAATTTACTCTGTCAAAAAATGAATGCCTGTCATTTCTGAACATGTATTGGGGCTTGAGAACAGGCAGGTTAAAGACGTGAGCTACTGATAGAAGTGAGCTTAGAATACAACCTCGCCTCTACTGACAGGGTCTGGTGATGTGCAAAAGTGACAGGCCCAGAAAATTTCCCAAACATTTCAGTAAGCAGGGTGGTGATGCAAAGTGGCAGGTCTCTGAAGCAGATGGAGCCTTCCTCAAGGGCTAGACAGTCAGATTTACATCAGCTCTGATGAGGCTCTGTAGTTTGAGAGTTTATGGAAATGGCATAAAGGAACAGTTCGCTCTCTTCAGTGCTTTTCTGTAGTAATACAAACACGAAGTCCAAAATTTTACCTTAGGTGTTTCTTATATGCCCACAGCAGGAATTTAATTCCACTGAAGCAGCAGCCAGCCACTCAGCATGGTAGATTAGAACAGGTGTCAGAGCAGAATATAAAGCATCTCTGCTGCTTTATGATTAATAAAGCTTCTCTAAACTGTGCTAGGAAAATCTATAATAAAATATGTGACACTTAAGTCTGCCCAAAGTGCTGTCAGCCCAAATCGTCATACCTCCACTGCCCGATTCCTTACCCATCCACTCTAGAGCATGCAGATTTCCGTGAGATATTAGCTATGATTGTAGGTGACATATTTGGATTGAATATGGATTGAAACTACTTCATTCATGCTGTTACAATATACAATACAATATATTTTACAAATACAAGAATTATATTAGGTTATAACTGTGTGTTTGGAAGTAAACTCTATTATATATAACAATGAGAAGAAATTCAATTATAAAGGAGAGTGACTCTAAAGAAACCATATTGTAAAGGTTTCAAATAATCGAAGCTATTTTCAAAGGCCACAGTTGCTGTTTGGAGGAATAGAGACATTGACTATTTCAGCAGTTCCCTGGGGATAGATTTCTACAATAGCTATGTGCCACCAACAATATGGATAACAATGCCACAAAGCTGTGTGCTTACACACTGGTGTTTTCCATGAGTCCACAGCAATTCCATCAAGTCTTGAGTATTATCTATAGTCTGAGCAGATAATGTGTGCTGGCCTGTAAATAGATAGTGTTTGTGCTTATTGCAAATTTAAGTACATTTCAAAATCCTGTTTAAACTGACATCATCATGACTATTGTTGTTTTTTTGTTGTTTTTTGTCAATGATTGTAACGGGTCAGTGACTGCCGGGTCAATGTGTCCTCTTTTTTTTTCATAATGAGCAAAAAAAAAATGTGTTTGAAGAACGCGCGAGGTCGAAAAGAGCCTCGGTTTCTCTGGCAACCCCGCAGCCTCCCGTCACCATGGCAATGGCTGGCCAGTTTACGGTCGGCTCGCGCGACGCGTTTGTACGCAATGACTCATTGCGCAGTAACCACACAACGTCATCGCACATCAGCGCGAGTGTGATCTGAATTATTATTATTATTATTATTATTATTATTATTATTATTATATTAATGAACAGCCTGGTTACCAAAACCTGCGACTAAGTGCGTAAAGAGCTTTATGGTTGGAATTCCACAGATTCGTCTACCTGTGACATTATAGCCTTTCCATTAAAGCGACCTCACAGTGACGCTGTCATCTTCCTGCATGCTATAGAATGAATGAGTATTTTGTGTGTGTGTGTGTGTGTGTGTGTGTGTGTGTGTGTGTGTGTGTGTGTGTGTGTGTTTGAAAATATCTCACTAAACACATAAAGCCAATAGGTATTCAATTAGCCACCTTTTGCAAGTTAAAAATAAATGATCCCTGCGTTAAAAAAAGCATGTAGTATAGACAACAAAAGCCTGTATTGATTGATGTTTTTTTTTGTGTGTGTGTGTGTGTGTGTGTGTGTGTGTGTGTGTGTGTGTGTGTGTGTGTGTGTGTGTGTGTGTGTATGTGTGTGCTCAGAAGACTGGAAGGACAATGCAATGAAGTTGGGGGGGTGATAAACCACGGCC
Source organism: Ameiurus melas (assembly GCA_012411365.1). NCBI lineage: Eukaryota > Metazoa > Chordata > Actinopteri > Siluriformes > Ictaluridae > Ameiurus > Ameiurus melas. The sequence continues at coordinate 18,403,466 of CM022754.1, read as the reverse complement.
GCTTTAAACCGAAGGATGTAGAGGATGCGCGCGAGCATCGCAAGCCTCGCCTCTTACCCTTGGAAGCATCCTTTTCTTCTTTAGGTTTCGCCACTTTTGCGCTCATAGATCCCAGTTTGGACGCGTAATTCCCCGATTTAAACTGGAATCGAAATCCCCCCCAGTTGTTTGAGCTCTTCCTTCGATTAGATGCTTGCCAAATCCAAAACAAAGGTGCCAGGTAATCAGATAAAGGCTCTGCGGGAACAGATTGAGAGATTACACGAGTCATTCATTTGTTGACAGGTGAAAGAAAACGCGCAATGTAGCGCTCAGTACCCAGGAATCTGCGCGAATACAGCATTTGCGTGCACAAAAAACGGCGAGTTTCAAAAGCGCGCCTTGCTCTCAAGTCAACAACCAACACCTCTACTGGTCATTAAACCCGTCTTTATTTATTTTTTGAACGTGTCAGAAACAATGATCTTACCTTATCCCGTCCACATTGCCTCCTACATCAATGCACATTCATATAAAAAAAGACGCATCCGCCGCGCACGTCGCTCTGTTCCATCTAAAAGCGCGACCCCCTCTCCGCTGTTGCTAAAGCGAACAAAAAGCGAGAAGAGGAGGAAAGAGGGGGGTTCCACCGAGTGTCAGCCGACGTAAGCTATGACACACGAACCAAAAAACGGAGGAACCACCTTCTGAATTTACAGAATGGATGATCTCATAGCTTGTACTTGGTCTGTAACATAGCCTACTACTGAGCGCCGATTTGCACTGACCTATTGTATTGGACATGCTTTGAGGGATTCCAGACAATGCAACAGGGGTTTAATCTGCATCCTAACCCCAATGATTTATGCATCGGCTACAGGAAAGACGATGATGAAAGAAGAGATGCGGAATGTAAGGTCATTGGTGGAATTTTTACAAGCTGCGCGTTGGGATTTGAGGATGGGGTCTGCAAAGCGCGTTGCATGAGTCAGAAGCGAGTATTCCGAAACAGATGTGCTGTACCACGAACAGTAATGACAAAACAGTGGGATCTACTCTATACATTACTCACAATGGTCGAGGTAAAGAAATGCGCAACATGTGTCTCTTCCATTTGCGCTACAGCGCAGAACAAAGCGCAGCCACTAAAACACCTAATGCGTAAATAACACTTCAATAATGAAATCGTTCTTCTGCCCAGTACAAATAGCCCGCTACTGTACTCTAAGAGGGGAGAAATGCTGAAACACGGATTCTAAATCACTGAATAGTCTCCTTTATTAGCAGGTTTATTCACAGAGCTCAGTCTTACGAACACGTTGAGAAGACGACCTTTTTTAATTCTTATTTCACTCACAACTTCCAGATGTTGGAGAAGTTATTAAGCATATACATGAAAGTAACAGACCTCGAAACGTGTATGTAGTGCATTAAGGAAGTGATCAAACTAGAGTCAGAGTCAGTGCCTTACATTTACACCCAAACCCATTCGTGTTAAATAGATAGAGTTTAAAAGCCTTACTTAGATCTGGACGTTTTTCTCCTTACCTTTTGACTTAATGAGGAAACGGCTGCAGTTCTTAAGATGCTCTTTTTAAAAAAAATAATAATAATACACAGAGAAAGACAGATAAATGTTCCTCTTTTCTCTGGCCAAACTGGTAATGGCTATGATTGAACAAAATACTCAGCTTTCTACTCTGTCAGCATTTGACAACTACAGAACAATGTAATGGGTTGATGAAATCCTGGTGAGAACTACTCCGCTTTCATCACCTTGTCCTCCTCTGGGTGTGAGGAAACGGTGCAGGATCCGCATGCTGCTATTTTTAGGAGTAACAAGACGCCTAAGTCTTTTCCCTAAGGCGCCTTTAGGATTTAAACTGGCAGCAATAGTCCAGAAACTGAATTTCCAGATGAGATCTGAAACATCTGAACCAATAAACAAACAAAGGGATGATTTTGGAGTGGAAGTTTTATATATATATATATATATATATATATATATATATATATATATATATATATATATATATATATATATATATATATATATATATATATATATATATATATAAACAAAGATAAAGAAAGAAAGAAAAAAGAAAGATAAAGGAAATAAAAACAAGCTGTTTGGGATATGAAATATGTATGTCAACTAGTGGAACAGACATTATGCACAAACCTTGAGCATTGATCACAGTGTAATCCCAGCAGCTGCTGTGTATAGGTTCTACACAGTCTGATTTTTCTTTAAATGGTGAAAGTCCCTTATACATCTACAGTATCACACTGGAAGACTTTGATGGTATTTACTGTAATTAAAACTGTCCATATACATACTGTATTGTTTGTTTGCTGCAATAGCACATTTTATTGTATTTTTATACACATTGATGACAGTACTGTAAAAACCACCACTTCGATTTTAGTTGGAATGTTCTTTAAACTGTTTCACTGGCAGATATACGTCTAATATAAATTTGAAAGTGTCACCAATCCTAACAAAATAAGGTGATTAAAAATGTGTTTATTATAGTAATCATTTCATTTCCATTAACAAAATATTCTTAATCTGTAAAATAATAGAATAGAAATAGAATAGAACATGATTATACACGTGTAATACATCAAATTACACACTGAGAAACTGCTAACATAAACAATAGTGACATAATCATTGGGCTAAAGTCATGAATGCCACAGAAAGGAAAAAATAAGTTTCTTCTCAAATACATCCTATGGATACGTGACGGGATGCATCCTCTGTGAAGTTTCTGGGGTCTGTGGGTGTTTTGGATCTTTTAATATCAACAACCTTTGACCTCTGACCTGGGGTGATCAGCCCCCTGCATGTGTCCCAGCAGCAGTAGACTACGGGCCTTGTAGCCTTGCTCTCTCTGCGGCATAATTAATAGTAGATTTTATGGCCCCCCATTTTTTCCAATCCCATTATTCCTAGCTGGGTCAGGACATTACAGAGTGAGTGGCCTGCTAAGCCCCAGAAGCTGACCTCTATTGGCTCACAGCAAGTGTTGCAGTCCTGGTCCTTGCATTGCTCCACCAACTCCTGGTACTTGGCATGTTACTTTCATATGCCTCCTCCATGCGCTCTTCCCAAGACACTGTCAGTTCTAACATGATCAACTGTTTGGTGATCATCTGAAAAGGTGACTATGTCAAGATGGAGTGTTGTGGAGGTTATACAGTGATTTCAGTTGCTGCCCATACCTACTCTAAGGAAGGCATCACTCCAATCTTGAAAAAAGCAATATTGATTTCTGACCAGGGATGATTAAGGCCAGTGTTGATGTCTGAGGCTCCTATCTCCACTACTGCTTTGAGCACCTGGTCTCCACTTCCTTCCCATTCTGACCGCACTGACACTTTGGGGTCCTTGGATTCTCTATACTGGAGAGCATCTCTTGCTTGTGACACCATAAATTCCTCTGTAAGGAGGATTTTTAAAGTAACCCTCCCAACCCGAATCTTGCTCCTATAATTACCTCCTGAACCTCCTTCAAACTGGGCTCTCTCAGGTCAAAATCAACTTTGGGGGGTGGTGAACTAATAAGACCCTTTTGTGTTTCAAGTATCTGGTCTCTCTCTGGGTCACTCAAGGTGTTCTTTAGAAAGTGATCAAGTTCCTCAGGAGGGTATTTGAGACAACCACTACATTTGTACCCAAGCAGCTGTTTCACAAAGCAGAAGGGGTTACAATGTCCATCATCAAATAAGCTATATAGATTATATACAGTATTTAAAGTATCAGGCTAGCTAGGAAATATTAGCTACCTACAATGGGGGAAAAAAAGTATTTGATCCCCTGCTGATTTTGTACGTTTGCCCACTAACAAAGAAATGATCAGTCTATAATTTTAATGGTAGATTTATTGGAACAGTGAGAGACAGAATAACAACAAAAAATCCAGAAAAATGCATGTCAAAAATGTTATAAATTGATTTGAATTTTAATGAGGGAAATAAGTATTTGACCCCTCTGCAAAACATGACTTTGTACTTGGTAATGACTTAGTAATTACTTTTCATTTTCAATGCCCTGGCTGAGGGAAGGAGGTTCTCACCCAAGATTTGACGGTACATGGCCCCGTCCATCGTCCCTTTGATGCGGTGAAGTTGTCCTGTCCCCTTAGCAGAAAAACACCCCCAAAGCATAATGTTTCCACCTCCATGTTTGACGGTGGGGATGGTGTTCTTGGGGTCATAGGCAGCATTCCTCCTCCTCCAAACACGGCGAGTTGAGTTGATGCCAAAGAGCTCCATTTTGGTCTCATCTGACCACAACACTTTCACCCAGTTGTCCTCTGGTGATCACCAGAGCAAAATGGAGCTCTTTGGCATCAACTCAACTCGCCGTGGAGACCTCCGAGACAGGATTGTATCGAGGCACAGATCTGGGGAAGGGTATAGAAACATTTCTGCATCATTGAAGGTTCCAACGAGCACAGTGGCCTCCATCATCCGTAATGGAAGAAATTTGGAACCAACAGGTCTCTTCCTAGTGCTGGCCGCCCGGCCAAACTGAGCGATCGGGGAAGAAGGGCCTTAGTCAGGGAGGTGACCAAAAACCCGATGGTCACTCTGACAGAGCTCCAGCGTGTCTCTGTTTAGAGAGGAGAACCTTCCAGAACAACAACCGTCTCTGCAGCACTCCATCAATCAGGCCTGTATGGTTGAGTGGCCAGAAAAAAGCCACTCCTCAGTAAAAGGCACCTGAAGGACTCTCAGACCATGATGAAACAAAGATTGAACTCTTTGGCCTGAATGGCAAGTGTCATGTCTGGAGGAAACCAGGCACCACTCATCACCAGGGCAATACCATCCCTACAGTGAAGCATGGTGGTGGCACCATCATGCTGTGGGGATGTATTTCAGTGGCAGGAACAGGGACACTAGTCAGGATCGAGGAAAAGATGAATGCAGCAATGTACAGAGACATCCTTGATGAAAACCTGCTGCAGAGCTCTCTGGACCTCAGACTGGGGTGAAGATTTATCTTCCAACAGGACAACGACCCTAAGTACACAGCCAAGATAATGAAGAAGTGGCTACAGGACAACTCTGTGGCCCAGCCAGAGCCGAGAATTGAACCCAATTGAACATCTTTGGAGAGATCTGAAAATGGCTGTGCACCGACACTCCCCATTCAACCTGATGGAGCTTGAGAGGTCCTGCAAAGAAGAATGTGAGAAACTGCCCAACAACAGGCTTGCCAAGCTTGTAGCATCATTCTCAAAAAGACTTGAGGCTGTAATTGGTGCCAAAGGTGTTTCAACAAAGTATTGAGAAAAGGCGTGAATACTTACGTACATGTGCTTTTTTTTTGTCTTTTATTTTTAATAAACTTGCAAAGATTTCAATCAAACTTCTTTCACATTGTCATTATGGGGTATTGTTTGTAGAATTTTGATGAAAATAATGAATTTAATCCATTTTGGAATAAGGCTGTAACATAACAAAATGTGGGAAAAGTGAAGCGGTGTGAATACTTTTCGGATGCACTGTGTGTGTGTACATATAGATTATATACATTATATATATATATATATATATATATATATATATACACACACACTTGCTTCAAATACTTAATAGAAACTTAATAGAAAAATATTTTCCATAAAAGTACTGAAAAGCATGCTGACATTTTGAGGACACATGCACTGCAGAGTCACCTTGGCCAATTGGGGAAGACAGGAGACAAAAAAGGAGGTCATAGCAGACATTCAGGTACAATATAACAGATTGGTGTCTAAAAGTATGGCTTTTAAGAAATCAGATATAAGCACCCTTGAGAAAAAGGTTATTCCTGTTATCACTGTGTTAAGTGTATTCAGCTTCTCCTTAGAGGTCTTGCCCTAGTCATTCATGCTTACTCAATGAGAAAAGACTAGTAATCCTTAATATTTGTATTATACTGTATCTTCAGTTTTCGCAGATGCATTTCTATTATCACTGAGATCATTTTCAAAATACTATCAGAGTTAAAACTGGTAAACCAATTGTTTTCAAATGCATTAATCTTATTTAACTATGATATGCTGGTCAAAACAGCTGCTGTGGAATCAATAATTCATACTACACTAGCTGGCCATTTCATCAGCCATCTTTAAACATCAATTTGGGCACGATGAAACAGATAGCTTTTATATATATATATATATATATATATATATATATATATATATATATATATATATATATATATATATACACACACACACACACACACACACACACACACACACACACACACACACACACAGAGTAATCATTTGATCATTTTAGGTTGTTAAGTAACCCACTGTATGTCTTATATACGCACACACACACACACACACACAGTGTGTATGCTTGGCAATCAGTGAGTGTTCCTACCTCACACCCATCATTCCTGGAATAGGCTTCAGATCCACCGTAACCTTAACCAGCATCAACAGGTTACTGAAAATTAATTAGTTTTGCTCATTTTAATGAAGGATGCCAATAGTTCTGGAGTTCTGGGCATGCAGAGTGCTTGTGTTATTTGTCCAGTAGATGCATGTCAGTACTATGCCATTTTCATAAAAGTGGATTTTTACTTTTTAGCTTGAATGAGTGACCAGCTCCTCATCAGTATTCATTGGAATGGAGTGGAGTATAAATATTTTGCAGCAAACTCAGGCAATAGAGATACAGCCATGTGTGTGGATTTTCTCAGGCAACCTGAGTAAACACACTACAGTTTTTAATCTTTATTTATTTAAAATTGAAGGAAAATAAATATTATACACCATCTATCACCCATGTGAAAAACTAATTTCCCCCTTAAATTTAAAATTTGGTTGTGCCACCTTTAGCAGCAATAACTTTACCCAAATGCTTCCAATAACTGGAGATCAGTCTTTCACAGCACCGTGGTGGAATTTTGGCCCACTCTTCCTAACTGCATTAGTTCAGCCATACTGCAAGTTTTTCGAACATGAACTGCCTGTATAAGGTCCTGCCACAATTGGTTCAAGTCAGGACTTTGACAAGGCCACTCCAAAATTTTAATTTTTCTTTTATTTGAGCCATTCAGAGGTGGACTTACTCCTATGCTTTGGATATTTGCTGCATAATGCTTGCAAGCCACCACCATGCTTGACTGTAGGTATGGTGTTCTTTTTGTAGAAATCTGTTTCATTTACGCCAGATATAACGGGACCCCTGTCTTCCAAACAATTCCACTTTCGACTCCTCAATCCAAAAGACATTCTCCCAAAAGGTTTGAGGATCATCACTCTTCCACTGATGCCATTTTTACCCAGTGTCTTTCTGATACTGGAGTTATGAACAGTGAACTTTGTTGATGCAAGAGAGGTCTGTAGGTCCTTTAATTTATTATGCGATATACATACAGTGAGGAAAAAAAGTATTTGATCCCCTGCTGATTTTGTACGTTTGCCCACTAACAAAGAAATGATCAGTCTATAATTTTAATGGTAGATTTATTTGAACAGTGAGAGACAGAATAACAAGAAAATCCAGAAAAACGCATGTCAAAAATGTTATAAATTGATTTGAATTTTAATGAGTGAAATAAGTATTTGACCCCTCTGCAAAACATGACTTAGTACTTGGTAATGACTTATTAATTACTTTTCATTTTCAATGCCCTGGCTGAGGGAAGGAGGTTCTCACCCAAGATTTGACGGTACATGGCCCCGTCCATCGTCCCTTTGATGCGGTGAAGTTGTCCTGTCCCCTTAGCAGAAAAACACCCCCAATGCATAATGTTTCCACCTCCATGTTTGACGGTGGGGATGGTGTTCTTGGGGTCATAGGCAGCATTCCTCCTCCTCCAAACACGGCGAGTTGAGTTGATGCCAAAGAGCTCCATTTTGGTCTCATCTGACCACAACACTTTCACCCAGTTGTCCTCTGGTGGTCAGATGAGACCAAAATGGAGCACCGTCTGCATTCTGTGATTTATGAATGTAATGCAACTGCACTGTTTAAACACCAGAGGTCCCAAATGGCCAAAATGCAGATTGTCTTGCATAGTTTATTACACAGAATTAATAATAATCAAAAAGATTATTTTCAGTCATAAATTTCTCAGTTCAAATTTTCTGAAAATGGAATCATAAATGCAGTATCGTGAATGTAAATGTGTATCGTTACACTCCAAGTGTCTAACACATTTGATCATATGTTATCTTTAATACCACTTACCTACAATGAATGCTGAGCCGACTTTAATACACACACATGCTAGGCTTGCGTGTGCATGCAGCTGAATATGATCAATTTTAGACATTAACCAAAAGGATGATCCCAGTGTGAACTGAAAGCAGGTGAACAAATGCTCAGTGGAAATGCAGTGGCCTTCATGCATGGCAGAAAATTTACCAAATGACATATGTTGATATGGCTGTTGGATGAAATTATGTCTTTCAGAACAGCACACCTTGATTTGCTACAGCATATCATGGTGCAGGGTCATAGCTGACATGTTCATTAGCAGCATATATGCACACATACACAAAGAAATTTTATGTCCTGGAGTTTAGTCTTTCTTTGGACTAATTTAAAACCAAGCAACTGATGTAGTCAAATTAGTGTCCTTGATGTTAGACACAAGTCTTTATTATATAATACTTCTGATCGAATTCTGAAAGGACGCTATAACATAAATGAAGAAAAATTGGATGCTAACATGGTTGTGTGGAAAATAAGCTGCTGATAACACATTTTTATTTTCCTATCAAAATGTACTGTAAGCATGCAATTTGTCTTCATTTATATGATAGGAATCCTTTGTCAGTCAATAGACTCATGTTGCTATTAGACAAACTGTAACTTTGTTAGAATCAACAGTTTACTCTGTAATAGCTGCAAAATTTATATATCTTTTGTAGAAGTCTCATTTGCCATGCCACCCTGCTGCTGACATTACAGTTCACTTATTAAGAGCAGGATGACCTGCATGACGTTTAAACCATATTGATTCACCATCTCAGCCATATCAATCCAATGTATTATGTAAGACAAAAGGTCACAATAAGCTTTCCCGAGTCTATGGTGGGCATCACCAGTAAACTCCAGTATCCCACTCTCTCTCATTATTTATTTATTTATATATATATGTATATGTTTGTTTGTTTATTTTAAATGATAATTTTATTTATTGAAGCTGCAAAAATTGTACAAAACTATTATTATTGTAAGGGTAGAACTATGAGTTTGGAGGCACATGGGGCTGTTCTTAAAATACGTTTCTGGGATGGAAGAAAAGGAATACTTTTTTAAAAGGAATAAAAAAAAAGAATGGGATGTTTTATGGCTAATGTTGTGCCTGGGTTTGGGTCAGATCAACCTCTTAAAAAAACGTTCTGTGTTCTGGGAGAAGCTGCTATAAATAACAGTAATATACATTCTGCAGATCCTTATCCTGTTTGTGTTCTGGAAGAATGAAAAGACAACAATGAATAAAATGGCTGCTGCTTCATTTTGCTAGGCTATCTGATTGCTCTATATAGAACATTTTTAAAAGTCTTTACTACGTTAAATAAATATGACCTTTTCTCCATCTGAATATATTAACGACTATAAAAGGAACCATATAAAACATTCACAAGTGATAATTCCATTCCATACCTGTATATAGAATTCATAACTTGATTTACTTAAGGATCAAGCCAGTAGTTACTACATTTGGTGGGCATTTATATACCTCAAACACACAACATAAAGCCAAAGATATAGTAATTTCCATTCGGGGATCTGGAGATCGATTGCTCGAACCATCCATCCATCCATCCACCAACCATTCAGGGCTTTATCAAGAACGGATGGACTCTCCTCACCTATACATTCATCTCGCACTCTGCAAAAATCAGGTATAAGGTTAACATACCATCCTAAACACAGTGTCTAAAAAATAAAAAGCCAAATAACTTGACAGATTCTACCAGATGTCCTAAGCATTTTCAAAGTATATAGTGTATCTGTTTCTTTTCATCCTTTGACTAAATATGAAGCAAACTGTTTAAATGTCAGAGCTGCCAGCACTGGGATGGGTCAGATTGGCAGTGAGGCTCTGTGGGTGTAAAACATTAGCCTTTCAGGCTCACAGAATGATTGTACTAATTAACAGAGGTGTACTTTTTCCAAATACCACATTAATGTCAATGCAGGAGGCCTGAAGCATGAGGTAAAGCACTGAAGTCTGCAGTATTTCCATATATAACTTCAGGGCAGAAAATAACATTAAACGATTTCCTAGTAACAGGCTACAGTGTCATGTCTGATTATGAGAAACAGAACACCCTTTTATGTAAGTCTTATTTAGAAATGCATAGGAATTTGCATGTATCAAACAGTGATCAGCAGTCCAGCAGACAATTAGCTTGAATATAGAAACCAATATCACTCATTAACCTAATGAGACACTAACCCTGAAGCAGAATACAAATTCAGTCCAGACAGAGTTCAAACCATGCCACATAGTTCATGATTGCATAAGACATCTAAGAGTAAAGTAATACCCCCGGCAAAAATTCCTCAACCATCAGATTAATACTGAATTCTATATATTAATATAACACTTAAGTCACCAAAATCTACCAATCTACAAAAAAATACCATACATTTTCACTTAATTAATAATCTGAGCTCACTTCTGCCATATCACAGCAAACCACTGACTACATGGCCCATCCTGCACTGCGCTCTACAAACATGGCCACCATGGACTGAAATTCCCAGAACACTCATTCATTCTAATCAGTCACATCTGCATCCAATCTCACACGCACTCACACCCAGTTTAAAAGGGCTTTTGAGGCGGTCACTCTTTGCGAAGTTTAGAGTGTTATCACCATACCAAGCATTTGTACCCCGTTCCTTGTTTCTGGTTTCTCGTTCTCGAGTCGTTTGTAGATCGCCTTAACAACTGCATGTTTTAGACCACGTTATTGTCTCATGATTTGGATTTGTCCGCCTGCATCTCTTTATTAAAAGCAGTACTTAAACAGTACTTATACTTAATGTTATCCAAAAATTCCATCTTGTACAATAAGTAACAGACTTGCATAAAACATGTCATACTTCACCAGTCAAAAGTCTGTTTGTAGAATGGTTTTCTTCATTTTGAATATATTTTATATAATAATAATAATAATAATAATAATAATAATAATAATAATAATAATAATGATGATGATAATAAATAATAATAATAATAATAATAATAATAATAATAATAATAATAATGTAGACAATACCACCATAAAATAATATATGAAATTATGCATTGACCAAGAACAGTGTTGTTAGTATCCCTGAAGACATTTTGCACACACTTGGCATCTTCTCAACCAGGTTCATGGGGGAGCTTGACTGATAAAGCTTTTCTTATACATAGTTCCCAAATACTGTCTCCAACGATCTAAATGAAAAGGAAATGTTTTTGAAAGCAAGTCATTTTAAGACAAACTGTTTCAAACACTTTGATTCAGAAATAAATGTATATATTTGTCCATTTGTTTAGAAACAAGTTTTAACCATAAGCCTTTTTTCAAAATGGCATTAAGACAAGGAAATACGTATATACATAATGACCAACCCTTTGAATGGTTCTGTATGTTGAGGAGAGAGCTAGGCATACAAGAGGCCCACCTCTTCTGGTTAATAGCACATTGGGATCACCTACAAACTTCACACACCTGAGGCAGAATGCTTTAAACACCCATAAATCTCTCGAAGTGTGACTTGTGGTGAGGTGTGCCACAAAATAGGAGTTGAGAATGTGCCGTCTAATACTGCCACTGAGTGGACATGCTGATATTACTCCTCTGGATATGCCTGAACGACCATTAAGAGATAAAGTACACAGAGCAGTGTTATGTTTAGAAGAGTTCATAGGCAGGGGGCTGCATCACCGTCATCTCTTTCCAGATACCATCAGCAATGCGACACACTGTACACCACAGACAGTCTCACAGGGCTATGAAGGCTGAAAGATATATAAAGATATCTCCAGCATATGAAAGATATCTCCAGCATTTTTCAAATTTCAATCTACACTGTTGTTCAAGGCAGATGTGCAAATTTGATCTGACAACAATTTAAACATGAAGCTAGTAGAATTACCAGATTTTCATTAAACCAAACAAACTGCAATATTAAAACACAGATTCACTATTTATTATTACTGTGTATTATTCTTAACAATTACTATTTTAACAGAAATAACCCTTATGAAAACATTCCATGAGAACATGTTATTTACACGTGACAGCATGCGCATTTATATGATCACATGTTGTGCCCTGAAATTGCATGCGATCTCAAGTAAACACGTGACATCATTCAGTTCAACACATTCAACATTAGATAAACAATCACATACTGTAATAACAATGTGAAATGTCTAAAACAATGTTACATTTGAAATTTATGCAACTTCTCATTCAGTCAGTTTATTGTCTGATAAATATTCAATAGTATAAAGAATCACTTTCTTGCCTGTTGGAATGGCAGGGTATGTTTCTTTCCCCATTCCACTGACCACTAAAAAAAAAACTGACCTGAAACTGATTTGCCTAGAAACAGAACAGTGAAATGGATTTGCATTGCTTCAGCCGAGTTGACACTGTACAAGAAATGAGTTTACTACAGTTCACGCCACATGACTCAATCTGCACAAACCGCATGACAAATGTGCTCACGCAGATTCACAACCATAAACAATCCGGCTTAATCTGACCATCTGCCAAAACACAGGCAGAGCTGGTAGACCATCTTTGCCAGCTGTGCTTAGAAAGGATAGAAAAGAATGGTTTCTGGATAACTTGTGTATGGTGGGTGTAGCAATAGAAGTGATAATTTAAATTTCTATCAGTGATAGCCCAGTTACTGGTGGATTCAAACTTGTTAATATTCACAGAACAAAGTGGATTTGGTTTTTTGCATGGCTTACAGCACGTTGATATGGTTACCCCCCTCATTTTCTCCTCGGATTGGTCGCCTGCCCATCCACTAGCCGGGTCTCTGCTATCAGACGACAGCTATTAAATGGGGAGGGTGAAGGGGACCAGTCAACCACATATTTTTTAACTGCTGATCATGCTGCTTCACAGGGGAAGTGATGCCCAGGATTGGCTAGTGTCACTGTGATTGACAGGGGACAAAGCGTATGCCATCCCTCCCACCCAGAGAGCAGGGCCAATTTGCTCCTTAGCCTCCACAGATCGTTGTGACATTGTCAGGATTCAATCTTATGATCTCTGAAAGATAGGTCTTTGGTGTAGTCTGTTTGCTCAATTACAAAAGTTTGTGGACACCTGACCATCACATCCTTTTTGCTTTTTGAACATCCCATTCCAGATTTAGTCCCCCTTTTCTGTTACAATAACCTCCACTCTTCTGGGAAAGTTTTCCACTAGATTTTGGAGTATGGCCTATTGCCTATTCAGCCACAAGAGCCTTAGTGAGGTTGGGCACTAATCATACCATCATTCGAGGAAGCCTGGGGTACATTCGTCATTCCAGTTCATCCCAGGAGGTCAGGGTGGTTGTTCCACTCCAATCTTGACAAACCATGCCTTCATGGAGCTTGCTTTGTGCACAGGGGAATGGTCATGCTGGAACAAGTTTGTTCGCAAACTTTTAGCCATGTAGTGTATGTTAATCATATGCCACATGCCATGTTTAGCATATGTCATATATTTGGTGTGAAAAATGACCAAATAGCTTTAAGCAACTTTTGTTTAAAAACACAAGCGAGACAGAATGTTAGTTCCATACTGTATGTAACCATGTACTATAAACAGTGGATAATACATGAAGAACCAAGTCAGGAGTGTGCACACATGCTGAGACCTTCAACAAAGTCACAAAGTGCCCACATGGTGCAGTATTTTATATAAATATTGTTCTCATATGGCCACCCTTCCCCTGAAACATTCTCATCACTTTGAGCTGAAGTGATATAATTACGGATTAACATGGTAAGATATAATCTCATGTCTGCCTCATTCTACACTTTTATTATCAGAATTTTTATACTCACATATTTTCAAGAAATGCCCTTAGACTTCCATTATAAATGATTGCAAGTAAACAGTTTTGTTGTACTTTTCTCATTACAGAGAAATGTGTAAAAATGTGTCAGTGGTAATTGCATATGTTAAAAATAAGTGGTGTAGTACACTTTCGATGGCTAATGATTAGGTCGAAAAACACTAGAGTGTTCCCTTAAATACATTGCTAGCCAGGTTCACAAGCCTGAAACAACCGCCACCGTTCCTTGCTGAAATCCTCGATTAGAGAGGCACAAGGAAACATACAAGGAGCAGATAAGACCAGTTGCTCTCCTCACGACCTGCTTTTCACTGGTGAAGAAGTGTTATACCATCAATCTCTCTGGTGTTAATCATCTACAGGAGCAGGCTGCCGCCCCCGGCCTGGCCACTGGTCTAATTGGAGACGGTGCCAAAAAGATGTTGCTTTATAAATCATATCAACCTCCACATCTATATCCTGATATTAGTCTTCCTGGGGACATGTGCATCAGTACTGTACATCCAACCTGTACTGTATTCTACAGTTACATGGCCTTCACCCCCAAAGAAGAGGTGAGAAGTGACAGAGTATCAAGAACATGCTTTATACTCCTGTGTGTCTGCATAAATATAGTTAAATAGAGGCTTCAGCTCTTCTCTGATACATTAGCACTGCTGTGATCCTGCACATGTCAATCATTCCCTTCACCTTTTTTTATATAGAACTGCCAACCGTGCTGTCACGGCTGGTAGTTTAATGGTAAAGATGTGCATGTACTACTCTGTGCATTACATAACATTCAATCTCAGGATTCAAAGGCAAGCTTATTAAGTGATGCAATTTGAAAAATTTTGGAGTGATGCAGTTCTAATTATTGACGCCCTCTGAAATGGCCTAGGGCTACAATTACACTGTTTGTTAATTGCTTCATATGAGAGGCACTTATCAACACCCCCTCTCATGTCTAAAAACTTTCTGCTACTGTTGCTTGCACAGATTGAGTGGCTCTCACAGGAGGGTTGATGGCCAGCGTTAATTGCAAGAATATGAATAATTTAGCTCGGTATTGGCAACATGAGATGAAAAAGCCCAAAGTCGATATGACCGCTCCATCTGAGAAGCATAGGGGTTCCCTAAGGCGAAGGCCTGGGCGATCCTGTTTTAGACACTAAGGGGTTTAAAATTGCTGGTTAAAAGTGGAATTGAATTGTAGCCTCCAGGGTTCTCCTCCAATGTGCTTATTCAGCTCCTTCCTTGCTACTAATGACAGTAATGGTATCTATGTTTCTTGGGGTTCAGTTAGTCCATTTTTAGGCCATGTTTAATTTTATTGCACTCATGGAGCCTCAGGTATACCCATCAGGTGTGCTGATGGAGAGTTTTAATTTTCTGAAAAAGGCAAAGGAGAGAAAAAATGCTTATAAGCTAATGATTATAATGGGAAACTGCACACAACCGCATACAGAATATGACCAACCTCATTTCTGAATTTTGTAATCAGCTCATTACCAATAGCATACCTACAGTACATTATTAATTCTGGACCAGATCCCGAGCCAGCAAATATTGACTTATTTATTTATTAATTGTTACATTAGAGTATTGCACGACTTTTTTTATTTTATTTTTTTTAAGTTGCAAGCCTGCCATCTAGTGGAGGACAAGTGCATTTAACCCACTCAAAAAATCCTAGATGCTGGTGAGGATGCTGTATAAACAGTACATGATATTATTAGCATTTAGGGAGCAGTGGTGGCTTGATGATTAAGGCTTTGGGTTATTGATTGGATGGTCTGGAGTTCAAGCCCCAGTACTGCCATGCTGCCACTGTTGGGCCCTTAATCCTCTCTGCTCCAGGGGTGCTCTATCATGGCTGACCCTGCGCTCTGACCAAAGCTTCTTGACATGCTGGTGTATGTGAAGAAAACAATTTTACAGTGCATATGTATATGTGATTAATAAAGACTCATTACTTAGTAATTAGTACATAAAGAAAACTATACATTTGATAACATTTTTGTTTAAATATTTGATGCATGTTGGCTAACTGTCCTACATGCACAGAATAATAGATATACCTAGATCCCCCCATCCCCCCAACAGCTAAATTAATATGTTTTCAGCAAAGATAAATTATAATCCCAATATGTACTTGAACGTGAATAAATTTTTCTTTCTTTCTCTCTCTCTCTCTCTCTCTCTCTCTCACACACACACACACACACACACACACACACACACACACACACACACACACACACACACACACAAACAACTGCAAAACAGTGTGGGTAGAACAAACATACTGTTGCACTTTGGAGTGCTGGCTCACGTTACTTAGCCTCTGACCGAAGTGTGGAATAAATTTGCTCTCCTCAGTCATGGCTGTATTCTCTGTTCTTTTCGTCATTTGGATTTTGCTACAGCAAAAGCTGCAGATCTCTGCAGGTAAGACCTCCAGTAGCTCACAATGCTCAAACTAGGACAATGGAAGACATAAGTATATGATCAAAATGCCTCTTGGCTTTCCATAAATATCAATACATGCAACAATGCTTTAAAGACTAGTAATGGAAGAATATGTGCCTACTGATCTGTGCTTAGTACTAATCCCTTCAAAACTCTATATCTACCCAGGGCCAGTGTTCCTGGATAAGTGGGTGGCAGATACTGTTTTGCAGAGGTACAGGCGTGCAAACAAAGGTGCCTTTGAGGAGTTTTTTAAGGGGAATTTGGAAAGAGAGTGCTTCGAGGAGAGGTGCAACGTGGAGGAGGCCAGAGAAGTCTTCGAAAATGATGAGCAAACAGTGAGTAACTGAGGAACTCACAGTACTACACGTATCACAGAACTCTGTACCAATCACGGTACTTTTTACAGCACAGGTGTGACATGACTAAACTTGTGGGTTTTTTGTGGGTTTTACAGATGGTGTTTTGGTCAAGTTATGATTGTAAGTTATTCCGATAATTGTTTACTTCAACTCAAAGTTGTTTATATCTTGAATAGGTAAAAAAAAAAATTGTATTCATTTGGATCAAAAAAAATATTGTCATATTACAGATGTGAACCAGTGTAAAGCAACACCGTGTAAAAACCAAGGCACCTGTGAGCACCAAGAGAGTACGTACATATGTCACTGCCAAACAGGTTTCACTGGACACAACTGTGAAATAGGTGAGACCAAAGATCTCTCTCTCTCTCTCTCAAAAAAAAAAAAAAAAACAAGACTAAATCCGATAAAAAAAAACAGCGCAATGTCACAATGTAATTTCCCAACGTGACCAATGAGATCCATGTTTGTTTACACTGCTTAGTGACTGCCCGGCACTGTGATGTTAACAACGGAGGTTGTATGCACTTCTGTTCCACACTGGAAACTCAAGGTGCAGCGTGTTCCTGCGCTACTGGGTACAAACTGGTGGAGGAGGTCAAATGTGTGCCTGAAGGTAATCTAGTATATACAGCTTTTACAATGACTGCTGAGATTCTCTTGCATCATCTAACATTTAAAGCTTTAACACTGAGGCATATAGCACATTTAAATAGCACATTTAATACACAATGGTAATTCAAAATGATAAAGAGAATACAAGGTCTTAAAAATATATCAGAACAAGAAATAAAAGTAAATACAAAAATGCATGAAAATGAGCAGGAGATAATGGGTAAAAAGGGGAAATTTTACAGAGCTGAAATGATGAAGCTCAATCAGTAAAGTGCAGCATAGTGTTCGGTCAGTAAATGTGAGGCTAAATAAATGTGTATTCAGTCTGATATTAAATGTGGCTAGAGTTTGAGCACATCTTACTTCTTCTGGAAACTGGTTCCAGCCTCAGGTGGCATAATAGCTAAACGCTGTCTCACCTTGTTTTGAGTGAACCTTTGGTATTTCGAACTGACCTGATCCTAACGATCTGAGAGGCCTGTTCGGCTTATATTCAGTAAGCATATCTGTCCTAGGTCATGTAGTGATTGATAAACTAGTAATAGTACTTTGAAAGCAATTCTGGATGTAACTGGAAGCCAGTGTAAAGACCTGAGGACTGGAATAATATGTTCAGATTTTTTGGTTCGGGTGAGAATCCTGGCAGCATCATTCCGAATGACCAGCAACTGTCTAGTGGTCTATTTGGGAAGACCGGTGAGAAATCCATTACAGTAATCCACCGTGATGGTAATGAATGCATGAACAGGATTCTATGTCTTGACTGGAAATTAAACAGTTACTTCTCACTACATTTTTGAGAGGATACTAGGCTGATATGGTTATTGCTTTCACTTGACTACTGAAACTTAGAGCAGACTCCAAAATGACACCAAGATTCCTGATTTGATTTTTTTGTCTTTAGACCCCTGGAGTCAAGGTACATGTTCAACTTGAGACTTTCATCTTTGTTTCCAAATACAGTGACTTCTCTTTTGACTTTGTTTAACTGAAGGAATTTTTGGTACATCCAACTGTTAATTTCATCAAGGCACTGGCACAGGGAGTCTATAGGGTGGTAATCATTTGGCGACAGGGCTAGGTAGATCTTGGTGTCGTCTGCAAGGCACGACGAGACTAAAGTTTGCCACAAGCCTTTTTATGGATATCTTTGAGAAATGTCTTTCTTCTTGCCACTCTTCCATAAAGGCCAGATTTGTGCAGTGTACGACTGATTGTTGTCCTATGGACAGACTCTCCCACCTCAGCTGTAGTTCTCTGCAGTTCATTCAGAGTGATCATGGGCCTCTTGGCTGCATCTCTGATCAGTCTTCTCCTTGTCTGAGCTGAAAGTTTAGAGGGACAGCCAGGTCTTGGTAGATTTGCAGTGGTCTGATACTCCTTGCATTTCAAAATGATCGCTTGCACAGTGCTCCTTGGGATGTTTACAGCTTGGGAAATCTTTTTGTATCCAAATCCGGCTTTAAACTTCTCCACAACAGTATTACGGACCTGCCTGGTGTGTTCCTTGGTCTTCATGATGCTCTCTGCGCTTTCAACAGAACCCTGAGACTATCACAGAGTAGGTGCATTTATACAGAGACTTGATTACACACAGGTGGATTCTATTTATCACCATCAGTCATTTAGGACAAGATTGGATCATTCAGAGATCCTCGCTGAACTTCTGGAGTGAGTTTGCTGCACTGAAAGTAAAGGGGGCCGAATAATTTTGCACGCACCACTTTTCAGTTTTTTATTTGCTAAAAAAGTTTAAAATATCCAATAGATTTCGTTCCACTTCACAATTGTGTCCCACTTGTTGGTGATTCTTCACAAAAAATTAAAATTTTATATCTTTATGTTTGAAGCCTGAAATGTGGCAAAAGGTTGAAAAGTTCTCAAGGGGGCCGAATACTTTCGCAAGGCACTGTCTGCAGTTTGGTTTCTCTTTATAATTTGGATTAGTGGGAGCACATACAAGTTGAACAGCAGCAGTCCAAGGATTGAGCCTTGAGGGACTCCACACGTCATGGACATCTACTCAAATTCATAGCTGCCTATGTTCACATAGAAACCCCTCAATTCTAAATATGACCTGAACCAGCCAAGGACTGCCCCAGAGAGCCCTACCCAGTAAAAAGCAGCATAGAGATCCAATAAAACAAGCACCATTATTTTGCCTGAATCAGTATTTAACTCAATTATCTTTATGAGTGCCATCTCTGTGCTGTGATGCTGCTGGAAACCAGATTGGATATGACCCAAATAGCTATTTGACGATAGAAATCGGTTCAGCTGATTGAAAACAACCTTTTCAATGATCTTGCCTATGAAAGGAAGATTTGATATTGGTCTATAGTTGTTTAAAACCATGTTATCCAGATAACCTTTTAGGAGGGGCTTAACAATTGCTCTTTGTAAAAGTGCCTGAGAGTAGTGAGGCATTTATTATGTCCAAAAGATCTTTTCCTAAACCCTTAAAACATTTTTGAAAAAGGATGTAGGGAGTGTGTCGAGACAACAGTGCATCAAGACTTGGAAGAAATTTCCTCAACAGTAGACATATTGACATATTTGTGAAGTTGTTGTGGTGGGTGCTGTCTAATTTCAGTGAAACATGAGGACGACCTGATCACCATTCTAATGTCAATTTTATTTCTTGGAAAAAAGTCATTGCATTTGCAATCAGAGAGCATTTCACATGGAATCTGAGTTGGTGGGTTTGTTAATTTCTCTACTGTTGCAAAAAGACTACGTGTGTTGTTGATGGTGCTGTTTATAATGTTTGAGAAGTACACTTGCAATCAAAATTATTCAACCCTAATTGCAAATCAGGTTTATTGTTAAAATTTAACAGACTTTCAGCTGTTTGCAATGAACAGATCAAGCAAAAGCAATTGGAATAGTTGAATAACTGAAAATGCAACTTATAATAATTTCTCCAGTTTCAAAATTATTCAACCGCCTGAATGGGAACCTTCACAACAGCACAAATATACAAAACAGGTGTTGTCTCAAGTACCTGAACGCTGCCAGAAGCTATGCATCTCGTTTGCAGCAGGTCATAACAGCAAAAGGTGCTCTACTAAGTAATAAAGATGCATGCCATGCCATGGAGGGGTTGAATAATTTTTGAAACTAGAGAAATCATTATAAATTGCATTTTCCATTGAATTTGGGAAAACCACTTGAAGCATTCGTTGTGTTTAACTATTTCAATTGCTTTTGTTTGATTTGTTGTACATTTCGACAATAAATCTGATTTACAATGCAACTGTAAATAAAGTTCGTAGGGGCCGATTCATTGAGGACTGTTGTCAACTACAGAGGTCATCTAACCAAGTTTCATTTAGAAACATGAAATTTGTTTGTGGTTGTTTGTGGTGATAAGATCATTGACTAAAAATTACTTGTTTAAAAGTAAATATTTAAAAGTACCAACTTAACAGTTTCTGTTTTTGATTCCACAGTAATCTCAGGTAGATGTCTAATGGGCAACAGATTACACCGGTTTGCTGTATGCCTTGAGAAGGCCTTAGTCCTTCTATCACTTGACACAACAGATATAGATAAAACTAAAGGGACATTGGTTTCCCGCTTGTTCTGTGAACATTGGGGAATGTTGCTACTACTGTAGCAGGGACCCAACACACATCACAGGGAGCTGTTTTTAGTTGTTTGCTGTTTGCCGAGAATAGATGAAGGACTGCGTGGAACCTGACGTTGTGGTAGTGGCTGGAGAGCTTTCTCAGGTGAAGGGGGGCTTATATATTTTGGTGGTAGAGGGGCCTTCCATTTTTTCTTGGTATCTGGGGGCTTGATGCAATGGAGTGGGATATTTTTTTCCCAGCAACCACCAGTTCCTCCATTAACTTAGAGAAGCTCAGAAGAATGAAGGTGATGATGTTTAGAGGGAGAAAGTGTCACATGGGAGTGACTGTACATGAGGCTGAAGCATGATATCTTGACTTCCTTTGCTTTCTTCCAGGAACTCATCCTTCAGTCCTGTACCTTGGAGCCATTCTAATTCATCACAGTCCAACTGTTGAACACTATGTGGGTGGGGCTCAGCCTGGGTTGAGTTCCTAAGCGGTGGGTGTTTTGGCTGTGCTGCGTCCTTGTGGGGTCTGTTTGGGTGTAGGCCTTCTGATTTAAACAGATCACTTTAACTTCAGAAAAGATTAAAGTTGTCGATGTAGTTCAGTCCTTTCATGTTGTAGGTTTTGTGTAGCCATGTATTTAGACCAAGCAAATGAGAAAACATTTGTTCCTCTGGCTGAGAGTGGTCCACTGATGAATGGCTGAACATTTAATCTAATCAAAGAGTTACTTGAAATCCCTGTTCAATAGTTCTCTTTCAGAACAAAAAATTTTCCCAACATGCATTATAACTCGAATCACACTTTTATGCTCTACCAGAATGCTCCAAAGTTCGTTATTTACCTCAGAAACCATTGCTTGAGGAAGGCAGCAAGTGGTAGTCGTCCTGCTGCCAATGTTTCTGATAATGGAGACCCACACTATCAGAGTGCTGGGCTCGGATGTGGTCTCAGCAGATCGCTGTTGCCTGCTGACATTCAGTGCTTGCTAGATGGATCTACTGTTAGCTCAAATGGGGCACCCGACAGACCTTCCAGGACCACAGGAGGTCCCAGGAACGTATGCCGTCCGACACCACGCATGAACCTCAAAGTTAGAGGATGCTCCATCACACAGAGGCTCCATCAACAGGGGCATGGCTGGCCAAAATGGCGGCCAAGTGACCATGATTGTAGAATGAGCCCAGCCCGCTGAGAAACATTTTGTAAGAACTCAAGGACTGCAGCTATTGCGAAGTTCACTGGGTCTAGCTGATGTTCCTCACACCAC
This sequence comes from Ameiurus melas, assembly GCA_012411365.1. Lineage (NCBI taxonomy): Eukaryota > Metazoa > Chordata > Actinopteri > Siluriformes > Ictaluridae > Ameiurus > Ameiurus melas. Next base: position 18,381,138 of record CM022754.1, on the reverse strand, counting down.
AAGACAAAAAACTGCCACTTGAGCGCATACAATTTCCTTGTGGATGGTGCTCTAGCATTTAACATGGTCTCTACCACCTCAGTTGTGTGACCAGAATCTATGAGCTGGTGCCCCTCAGGGGCCAGACCCACAGTTTCCTTAGTTCTGGCCGAGGGAGGTAAATCAGCCCTTCGGCTTTTTGAGACAGTAGATCCATGCTATTTGAGTTCGATGCCGTGTTAGCTGCTGGCTGCTGTAATCTATGCCTGGGCATATTTGGGGGTTTTTTGTACACATTTATTAAGGGTTCAAATCTATTTTGAAGACTAATCGGGGATGGAAGAAAACCAGTATTAGTTTGTTGAGTCATGTCGGGAGTTGAACATGCCCTTGCTCCAATCTGCGATGTGAAGAGTAATCCGCTTTCAGAGAAAAACCCTTTTGTTGTTGTAATATTTCAGTCCCAAAAGTCTCTTTAGTGTATGTGCAAAATTAACTTGTTTTAAGCACTTTGCTGAACATCTGATATGAAAATATGAAGTTAGAATGTAAAAGCAAAGGAGCAAAGTATGGAGCGGTAAGCAAAGGCATCCAAAGAGTAGCGAAGCAGGAAGTAAGACCTTAAAATATATTTAAAATATACGTATTTATTTTTTGTGTGTGTGTTTGCAGTGAAGTTTCCATGTGGTGTAAGAAAAAAGAGCACAAAGATCTATGTGAGGTCTTTACGCTCCACTTTGACTAACAGAACAGAACCTGACAGAAGTGTTACACAACCAAGTGTTCTCATCACCAACCAAACCGTAAGCCAAAAGAAGGGCAAAATCACACCTTCTCGTACCAAACTACCCAAGTGGTTCTATAACAACACAGAGTCAGTCAACAATAGAACTCGCATCATTGGTGGAGACTCAGCATCACCTGGAGATATTCCCTGGCAGGTACAGTGAGAGTGTGGGCAATTTCACAACAACTGTTACTTATGAGCTATCAAGGATGTTGGAATAAGCAGTTAAAATCCAGCATATGTTATTTAGACAATGTATAAGCATGGCTTTTCTGACTGGTGTACTTTAGGTGGCGTTGGTGCTGCGCTCCACGCAGCAGGTGTTCTGTGGAGGTTCTATTCTAAGCGAGCAGTGGGTCATAACTGCAGCACACTGTATACAAGAGGCCAAGCAGACAGCATTCTTCATCAGAGTAGGTAAGACTCCAGGCTAACAGCAACAACAAATACGTTTCATTTAGTATTCATACAGCACGATTTATATTGCGACATTTTCAAACCTAGTCAGTTGGAAAGTAGAATAAAAAAATACTAATAAACACACAAACATGCACACAGCAGGTAATTAATGCTATAGTCTTTACCTAAACCTCAGTAACTAAAAGGAAACTTTTTGTCTCTTTTAGTTTATAAATAAAAGGTTTAACTAAAGAAGGGTTTTCATAGTTATAATATACGGTACACTCACTGAGCACTTTATTAGGAACACTACTAATACTGGGTAGGGCCTCCCTTTGCTCTCAAAAGCCTCAATTCTTCATGGCATGGATTCCAAAAGATTTGGAAACATTTATTTGTGATTATGGTCCATGTTGAATTTATTTCATCACACAATTCCTGCAGATTTTGTTTTCCGGTGCACTTTCATGTTGCTAAGGTCCTGTTCTACCACATCTCAAAGGTGTTCAGATCCGGTGACTGGGAAGGCCACTGAAGAACATTAAACTCGTTGTCATGTTTATGAAACTGGTTTGAGACGACTTTTGCATTATCATGCTGGAAGTAGCCATTAGATGATGTAAATTGTGGCCATGAAGGGATGCACATAGTCTATAACAATACTCAAATAGACTGTAATATTCAAGCAATGATTGATTCGTATTATCATGTCCAAAGTGTGCCAAGAAAACATTTCCTACACCGTTACACTACCTACACCCGCCTGGACTGTTGACACAAGGCAAGTTGGATCCATGGATATAAATGATGTTGGTGCCAAATTCTGACCCTACCATATGTGTGCCTCAGCAGAAACAAAGATTCATCAGACCAGGCTATATTTTTCCAGTCTTCAACTGTTCAGTTTTGGTGAGCCTGTGCCCACCGCAGCCTCAGTTTTCTGGTCTTGGCTGACAGAAGTGAAACCTTTGGTAGTCTTCTGCTGTTGTAGAGCATCTGTCTCAAGGTTTGACATGTTATGCACTCTGAGATGCTCTTTGCTCGCCACAACTATAAAGAGTGGTTATCTGAGTTACAGTAGCCTTTCCGTCAGCTCGAACCAGGCTGGCCATTCTATTTTGACCTCTCTCATTGATCAGGCATTTCTGCGCACAGAACTGACACCTATTGGATTTTTTTTTCTTTATTCTACCACTCTGAGTAAGACTATTGTGCAGGAAAAACCAAGGAGATTAGCAGTTATAGAAATACTCAAACCAGCCCATCGGCACCAACAGTCATGCCACAGTCAAAATAACGGAGATCACGGAGATTTTGTTCTCCATTCTGATGTGTGTGATCATTATCCGAAGCTGCTGGCCTGTATCGGCATGATTTTATTTATTGCACTGCTGGCACATGATTGGCTGACTGCATGAATGAGTGGGTGTACAGGTGTTCCTAATAAAGTAATGAGTCATAAATTAGATCTAAATTAAATATAGTTAAAATGATCCAGGTCATTTGGAATGTGACAAATCCAACGCTGTTCTATACTAACATGCTGCATGTCCCACAGGTGAGCACAATGTCAACAAGAAAGACGGCACAGAGCAGGACCTAGAGGTGGAGAAGGCCATAATGCACCCTCGCTATGACCCATCAATCAGCCTATACAACCATGACATTGCTCTTGTTCGCCTACGCAACTCCATCCTGTTCACTGACCATGTGCGGTCCATCTGCCTAGGGCCCAGCAGCTTAAGCGAGACCCTGCTTCAATCTGGCACACTGGCCACTATTAGTGGTTGGGGCCGGCTGCTCTTTAATGGGCGAACTGCAGAGACGCTCCAGATAGCTGAGGTGCCATACGTGGATAGAAGCGATTGTAAGGAGAGCAGCAGTGAGCGGATCACACACTACATGTTCTGCGCTGGCCATCAGGACGCATCAAAGGACGCATGTCAGGGGGACAGTGGGGGACCCCATGCCAACCAGCATCAAGGAACTTGGTTCCTTACAGGCATTGTTAGCTGGGGGGAGGAATGTGCCAAGAAGGGAAAGTATGGCGTATACACACGGGTAGGCAACTACTACAAATGGATACAGTATGTGATGGGGATCATAAAAAAGAAGCCATCTAATGATGTTGAGTTTTAGTTTGAAGAGTTTTGTCTCTCAGGACTGATTATTATTATTATTATTATTATTATTATTTCAAGATACTATTGAGCACCAGTGTTGGGCAAGTTACTCAAAAAAAGTAATCCACTACAGATTACTAATTACAACTTTAAAATCGTAATCAGATTACACTATTGATTACTGCCTGCATGTAAAAAATAATCAGATTACTGATTACTTTCAGAACCTATCAAACCTTCAAAAGTACACTACAAAGTGAAACTCGTACTTCTTCCAGTAATTTTAGCATGTGTCAATGTATGACATGATCAGAAAAATGTTGGATTTATCATAAAACCTGCCTCGGGTGTTGTCACTGTTTGTAGAACTACCAGACTGATAAAATAAAAAACTTTTCTGACTAGGTTAGTCTGGTGTCGCTAGCCAAGAGGAGGCACAGCTAAGCTATTATTGTATAGGTTTAACTGTTACAGTGCCATACAAAGTACATTATCTTTCCTTATGCTCTGCTCAGATCATGTTCACGTAAACTGGAACTCATATAGACATTTACACACCTTGTTTTCCTGCTCGGCATCAGAGGATGTTAGTGTTTCAGTTTCAACCCATAAAAAAAAATACAAAATCGGCATATATCTATTTTTCCTCACACTGACTGTGTGAGCTAGCGTTTGGCAGAATTGAGACTGTCAGCCAATAATACTAGTATTTCTGTGTATTTTCCTGTAAACCCTGTCTGATTGGTCTCACCTCTGTTCACTGAAGATATAAAATTACATCTTACTTCTTTTACTGTTCAGTTACGTAGTGACAAACTGCTCCAAGTGGAGAATTATTCAGGGCTAAAGAAAAAAATCTTTGAGGCAAAACATGATTTAATTTAAAAATGCATTTGACTTTTGTAACATAATTTTATTGACATCAGTAATTGTAATCAAATTATGTCAATTTAAAATGTAATCCGTTACATTACTGCATTATCCGAAAGTCATTAGAATACCGTAACGCGTTTCTTTGTAGCGCGTTACACACAACTTTGTTGAGATGTCATTTCAAGATGTTTGTCCATGAGAGGTAATTATTGTTTGAGCATCTAGCTCAATATTGCTATTAAGTGTTTCTTTTGATGCTTTTGTTGACTGTTTCAAAGAGACAAACACAAGTACATTTCCATTTAATGTATCTATCATCTTTAGATCTAAATGCTGAATAGACTGAAAAATTACAGTTCGTGTTATGCTTCTTAAAGGAGTTTTGTTGGAGTTGTTCACAACTTCTAAATATGAATGGTTTAATCAATTAATTGCAGTTTTAGGACTACTGCCAGCATTTATGACAATATTTAATAAGTGGGGGGGCATAAAAAAATCATTACTCATTTTTTCCTGTGATACAGAATGATACATAGCCATCAAACAGTGTCCTATATTTCCATTACTTGATCACCAGAATTTTTTTATTTTATTTTTAAAAATAGGGCAATGTTAATGTAATTTGTAAACGGGATCATTTTCATATGTCAAAAGAACAAAAATAAAATGTATATTAAGACTTGAGCGGCTTAGTCCCCATTCAATTGCTTTTGACGATGACAGACAAAATACCAAAGTGTACTTAGCATTTCTTTAAAGCGAGCATAAAAATAGGACAGGATTCAAAATGCATGTCATGCAACACCCCTCTCCCTTCACTACTGGACTGGCAGAAATCACTTGATAAATTCATCTCTCAGAGCCCAAAAAGCACGCAGTGCTGCAGCTTTGAACTCACAAACTTCAGAGGAAGAGAAGAAATGTGGTATGCTGAGAATATCTGACACTCTAAGCCTACTTTTTGATTATGTGTGCCTAAAAAGACTCTTGGCCCAGTTCTGAAAAACCGCTGGATCTCCCCCATCACCGATCAAGGCCTTTCAACCATTTCAGGGGCTTTTCAGAGAGAGAGAGAGAGAGAGAGAGAGAGAGAGAGAGAGAGAGGGAGAGAGACCTTTCCAATTAAAACTGAATTTATAGAAAATCATTTATTTAAACATATATATTACAATTGTCCATATAAAAATTAAGTGCTAAAGTTGTTACATTTACAGTGTAGTGCATACTCAAAATGAATTATTTATTTACATAGTTTAAAGCTCTTCAGGCGCATTAAACTGGAAATAATAATGTGCAATGTCCATGTGACAAAGATGTTATAGATTTTCCGGGGCTGGCACAGCATTCTGAGCTATAAAGTAAGAACGTACTAGCAAAATAAATACATTAGCACCGTAAAGATATGTGCGCTTTGGAGTCAGTCCTGCTGCTTCACCAAACTCATTTCCACTTCAAACGCCAGCATATCAAAGACAGCCCTCCAACTGGGGGCTTGATTTGATGTGGTAAATTCATATAAGTCCACAATCAATATTTAATTATGCACTGAACCCAGTAGGCACATTTCATGTCTGCGGTAGAACCTTCTCTAATAGTAAGCCGAGATGTATTAAATAATTTTAATTATTTTTTTTTTATTATTTATTTTTTTTTTTTAAAGTGTGCATTTTTCATTTCAACTTGTAGCTCAATCTCAAGCCCTCATGACTTAATTAAGCATCTTCATGCATACGTGTGTTAATAATACACCGAAGGTCTTCCAAATGCTTATTAATTAGGATTTTTTTAGGCAGAAAAAAAGAATCCGAAGGTTCTGTGAGCTTTGTATTGGTTCAAGTGCCTTTAAATGATCTGGGGCCAGGAAAGCTACAGTACTGCACACCGATTGCTAATGAAATGCTGCATTGTGGAATGATATGTTATTGTCCTTAAAACTCTCAAAGAACTTGAGAAGGGTATTCAGCTAAAACCTATTAACTGCGAAGTCCAAATGTACAAGAATCAGCACCTCAGATCCATGTTTGTGTAAATGGAAGGCCATGTTATAGCCAGTCTATAGACACACAATTATTTGTCAACATTATATTTTAAGTCCATTCAAAAAGTATCAGGATTAGCCACACCTTTTCTTTGACGACCAGTGTGTGTGTGTGTGTGTGTGTGTGTGTGTGTGTGTGTGTGGTGTGTGTGTGTGTGGTGTGTGTGTTTCCATCAGAGACATTTAACCTCTTCTAGGTGGTGGACATGAAAAACCCATGTAGCTCTTTACTCTTGCTAAAATGCTGGTCCTTTTTTCAGTCCTTGGAAGACGGATCTTGGAAAACATTCAAAATTAGAGAATGTAGAATTAGTGGTGGGTATTATATGAAATACTGGTAAACAAAAAAGGCTCCGATATATTTTAACTGGTGCCACACAGTGCTAAAGTGCCTGGTTGCAATGTCCATTTGCCTGCGCAAATCCATCAAGCGTCAAGTCCAGTCACCGTGCGGGGAAACAGAGTGGCTGTGGGTCTCTCAAATCCACAAGACAACTAAACTGAAGACAAAGCACTTGTTAGGAAAAAAAAAAGCTGTATCCTCCATCATGGGCAACTGATTTGGGGTGATTTATACTATATACTGTAGACCTTTAAATAAGCACAATGCTGTAAGTCTCTCATCATTCCATTTTCTAAAGACTCCAGTAACACGTCAAATACGGAAGTATTTTGGGGACAATTTTCAAAAGCAATTGCAAATACAGTTTCCTCCTAATTGTGGACGCAGGCACAGATGATTGCGCCGAACCATCAGCACGTTTTCCTTCATGGCCATCGAATGTGACTGACGTCATCTCCAATTACAAACGCACCCCATAGTATACTCCCACCCCCTTCACTGATTGACAGGTTTCTGTGCAAGGCATCGGAAATGCAAATGCAAAGGTACTTGATATTCCGTTTGAAGTTTGTCAAGCGCTGTACGCGACCCTGAGGAAGTGAAATAGCAAACGGGGTGAATGCTATCGCTATTTTGACATGACAGGATCATATCTTGTATGACATGTGAAATGCAATTGCTAATGGACTTTGCATTTCCATTTGAAATTTGGCAGACACTGTATGTTTGAGTAAACAAAAACGCAAACAGTAATACACGCTTTGCATTTTCATTATATCACGATTTATGCATCCACAATTAGGAAATGCAATTGCAAATACAGTTTGCAATTGCTTTTGAAAATTGTCTGCAAAATACTTCCATATCAAACATGTCACAGTAACTTATGTCAAAGGCTTGTTGGACGCAGCAAACAACATTTCCATAAGTATAAGTTCCAAAATGTAAAAAATGTCACGATAAAATCTCTGGCTACAGGGCCCACCCCTGTGTAGAACAGAGCACAGCCGTTGTGTTCAAGTGTCGTGAATAAAGCTGACATATCCATGAGGCTGAACATGCCAAAAGACAGACAGCGTGGAGTCTAGAGGGAGCTGAGCTTCCATTTTTTCAGTTTTCCTGGTTCTGTAAAAGACACAGACCAACATAGAAGATATAAGACTATACACAGAATCAAAGATGAAAAGTATGAAAGCATAGTGTGTGTGTGTGTGTGTATACATATACATATATATATATATATATATATATATATATATATATATATATAAATGGTGGTCTGGGAAAACACGTCACTGTGACTGAAGTCTGCCAAGCAATATTTCTGCATATAAAAGTACGTTTTTATTTAGTTCATAACCTTGGCTATGCTTTGTGAATGCAGAGATGAATGCAGATTGAAAGCAGGATTTATGTGGGATTGCTTGATTTACAAACTGGGTTGTGAGAGAAAATCACAATCTTCTCTTTTGTTTTATATTGCTCTAATTATAAAGATGGATTTTGTGTTCTACTAGTTACTGTGAGTTGCATTCAAACAAGTTCCATTTACTCTGAGAGTACATGCTATTTTTTTCTATTGTGACACTACATCGGGGGTTCATCAGAAAAAATGGAAAGATTTCTCAGTCCATTTACCTTCTTTAGTATGTGAAAGGAAATTCTCTTATGTACCCTCTTACATTATGAACTGCTATCAAATACCTATGATGAATGTAATCCTTTAATTACCTTGTATTCATTTAATTACCTCTTTAAATAAGCTGATCAACTGCTATCCTTGATTATATTATGTATTTCCGTGTCAACATGACACAGGACTTATTTTGTATTACGTGTTGTGTGTTTTGTTTTAATCTGTCTGACACCTGGACCAGTAGAAACCGTCCACGCACTGCTGTTATCAGTGTATAAATACTTTTGGTTAGCATTAATAAAGTGGGATGTCTTAATGAGCATGCAAGTCAGTGTGTGTTCATTTTTGACCCCCCAGGCCTGAACGCTCCACGGTAAACCACACTTTCTAAAAGTTAATAGTAAGTTAATAGTAAGTTAATGTTAAAACAGGCTGTAAGGCCTGACGGACGATCTGACAGGCATAAGGCATAATCTGAGATGATGATGATGATGATGATGATGATGATGATGATGATGATGATTATTATTATTATTATTATTATTTATTTATTTATTTTTCAAAAAAATAACAAATATTCAGCTTGGTGGTAAATAACAAAAAGCAACCAAAATGACAAGGACTTGAGGTCATAGAGAATTCATAATGTCAATTTGGGCTCATTTACCCCAAAAATTTGGAATTTTCAGTTGAATTTGGGGAAACCACTTGAAGCATTTGTTGTGTTGAACAATTTCAATTGCTTTTGTTTGATTTATTCATTGCAAACACCTGAAAGTCTGTACATTTTGACAATAAACCTGATTTGCAATAGGAGTTGAATAATTTTGACTGCAACTGTTTTAGCATTTGCACCAAAACAACTTTATACAGGACACTACTCACCTTGCAGCTGGTTGGCACGCCCTCTGCTGCAGCTTCCCAGAATGCCATTCAGGCCTGAAGCAGAGAGCCTGTTCTCCTGTTTTTTGCTCAGGTTCTTCCCCAACCTACAGGAGACCATGGATCAGTTTCCAAACACAAACACTTACTGATTTTTTCACAATAGAAAAAACAACATTCCTATGTTTATGACACTGTTCACACACAACTGAACAATTCCATATTTGGATAATATCTATTCATGCATACGAACTGTACACCTGAACAAACATGATAAATCAGGCTGGTTCTTCAAATCTGGCCCTCGAGGTCCACTGTCCTGCAGAGTTTACCTCAGTCACAAACTCACAATTTTTACAGCAGAATGCTACTCTAGAGGACTTATTTCAGTGAAAATTTCAGGTTCGGGTCTGGTCCCACACCAGAGATATTCAACCCAAAAGTGAAGGTTTTTTTTTTTTTATTATTTGCACGTTATTGCCCCCATACAAAACCCGTGAAGTTTCAAACCTGAAATGTTCTGTATGCACATTATACTTACTGAAACTTAAACCCTTCCCATCATAAACTGACAATAAACGTGGAACTGTGAGCAATCTTGAGCATTACATTTGGACTTAATTTCTAAGGAACAAGAACGTGAACAAAAAATGTTTATATATGCACACATGTTCCTTGTAATGTGCTCTAGAGATGAGTTTTTGTTACAAGCTAGACCCATCCTGAGGCGAGACGTTGAGGTTTTCATGAACAGCTGTCTAACCAAAATTTGTTGTCTAAGTAAAAAAAAAACAAAAAAAAAAAACCTGGTGGTTTTGTAATGCCAATACACAAGTAATCACCCAAAATAATTATGAAAATTAAAAACAGTCGAGCAACCAACTTTGCAATTATTGTGGAATGACCCCAATCTAAATTCATAAACACAAATGTTAACATGAAATGAAGCGGAAGTAAACAGAACACACCAGTGACCGTCAACCTCCTCCTGCTGCAGCTGTATGACATCATCACACTTAATGATGACGTCATCTGGACCGTATCTGCGAGAGCCTGCTACAGCCTTGCATTTCCTTGGGGACTGGTAGATTGTGACAGGAAGTAAATTCCAGGGAATTCAGGAAAGAGTATTAAGAAAATATTTCTGAGAATAAATACACTGTGCCTGTGTTGGTCATTATGGCTGGACTCTGGAGTGTGAGATTGAACATACTCACCAAACGAACAGTGTCCTCCTCTTCAGTATCAGATATGTTAGAGAGATTAGCTCCACTCCAGTCCTCCAGATCCTCACAGATATCAACTGAGTGAGTGGCACCTGGCCAACCTGAGACACACACACAATCATAAATGAAGAGAGAAGTATTAAATAGAAATAAACACTGTGTCCTCAGAAACAATACATGTAACCAAGCATAGCTGTTGCGTACGCACTGTGTCTGTTGTCCTGGTGCTGTGGAGAACGGCTACATGGGTCTGGACTGCTGTGGCCTGACTCCGTCTCCTCCGAGCTGACTGACGCTCTTTGCTTTTTGCTGTGTTAAGTGAGGAACAGGATACACTAAAGAAGCTGAATGAATACTCTCTCAAACACACACAATTTAACCAAGGAAACTATGTCCAACAGCCCAACATAAACTGCACCAGAAGATACAAGCCTGCATTCAGATTTAGGAACAGACTGAACTTATTAGAGCACAGCCACATGCTGAGCCAGAATGAAACAAAAGTCATTAAGATGTGGTTTGTCAAGATTTGTCAAGGATGTTATTCAAAGCTTATTTGTTCACCACTTACCTATGAGTGATTATTGCACTTTTTTTTCCTAACAAAAAGAAATGCTTGTATTGGCCTCAATTTCATAAAGTGAGGGATATTTCATTCAAACCCTGATAGGACATGATATGGTTAACTATCAGTGAAAGCTGATTTTGACTAGATACTAAGATCATGCCAAACATCAGCTACTTTTTCAAGCATTGTGATTGAAATACTGCGTCTAAGCATGGTTTCAGCAGCCACAACCATGGAGCCAAACCCAGTTCTGTTGGTTTTCTCATCATTGGCATTATCATGCAGAACAGCATTATGGATGAGCATGTAGAAGGTTTCTAATGGTAAGCTATGACATGAGGGATGTGCAGCTGCAGCAGCCCTGTGTGAGTGTTTGTGATGAAAGAGTATCAGAGCGGCCCGCTTTACCGCGGAGCGTCACTGGCGCTGGGAGGGGCGAGCGAGGCGTGGGCTCCAGGAGCGCAGACAAACACACGCACCCGCTGACACGGACACAAGGTCCAGATGTGGCAGGCAACCTGTAAGGACCCCATGGGAAGGCCGCATGGCCCTGCAGGAGGACAGGCAACCACACACAGTGCAGTTTCATCCTCCACCACACTTTCACCTTTTATCATTAAAGTATTTTATACTAACTATAAACTATCATACTAACAATATACACTCAACATCCAGTTTAATAGGAACACCTCTATCCCTGCACATTCATGCAGTTATCCAATCAGCCAGTTATGTGGCAGCAGCACAATGCATTAAATAATGCAGATACAGTTCAAGAGCTTCAGTTCACATCAAATAACAGAATGGGGAACAATTGTGATCTGATTGACTTTGACCTTGGCATGATTTTTGGTGCCAGACAGGTATTTTAGAAACTGCTGATATCCGGGAAGGAATGTTTATAGACACAGAAGTCTCTAGATTTTACACAATGTTAATGATTGAGAATGGTCAGACTGGTTCAAGCTGACAGGAAGTCTATAACTCAAGTAGCCACTCTGTACAACTGTGATGAGCAGAAAAGCATCTCAGAACACACAACACCCTGAACCATGTGGCAGATTGGCCACAGCAAATGTTCACATGATCGATTGATAATTGCCTGTATTTTACCTGTATAGCAAGTGTACAGATATTCCTATTAAAGTGGCCAGTGAGTGTATATATCTATCTATTTATTTATTTATTTATTTAAGTTTGACTGGTTAAATGGACATTATTATATCATGGTTTTTTTTGTTTGTTTTTTTTACAAGTTTATTGTCTGGATAGGGAAAAGCATATCATTGTGCTTTTCCTTGTGCCATTTTAAGGATGGTTTGTAATGCTACAAGGGTTGTGAATATACTCAGTATATCTTTCATATCTACACACTATTCCTCTTCTGTTTCTACAGTATATATTCTGTGTATAACTGAAGCATTACGCAGTGTAAGAGCAGGACAGGGAGATGTTTGGAAATCAAAGGCTAAAGAAGCTGAAGTGTGGGAAAACAGGGAAACAGCTGCTAATTGTTTAAAAGGGTTGAGTTTATCAAAAGTCTTACCTCTCAGAGAGGGGTGGAGACAGAGGAAACTGCTCAGCCAATGGGTTGGGGTGACCAAGTTCACCTAAGCCAATCACATTGTGGGAGAATTCGTGGGGAATATTTTTTTTTAATGTAAAAAAAAAACAAAAAAACATACAGTCTTTATTGCTAGTTATTTATACTCACCATTGAATAATTTCTGCTGGTTGGTGAGAATTTTTCTAATTGCGTTCAACCAGGCAAGTTTCACCTCCACTGAAGGGGCCTTAAGATCACAAAAAGGCAAATTATAAGCATGTAGATTTATGTATTTAAAGCTCATATTAACACTTGACACAAGCTCTTCATGAGGACCTCACCTGCACCATGTATACCTCCTCTCTGCCACTGTACCAGATCTCAAACTTCTTCACATCTCCTTTCACATTCTCTGTGATGCCCACAGCACTCATCTGCAAGAGGACATGCAGAACCACTTACTCTAGTCAATTATCACTTCACTGCACACACACACACACACACACACACACACACACACACAGACAGACACACCAGGGGAGGCAAATGATAACCCGTAGCTTAGGTCTTAATTATAAATCAAAATAAAACAGATGGGACATCATTCACAATATTTATGAAGATGTGTTTTATGTCAACAGAAGTAAAGATAACTGGAATCCCAACAGCACTAGCTGCTACAGCTGTACTCAAATGAACCACTACATTTCTCCAAGATCACACCACTAGAACAAATACCTTGATTTCTGTTTTGGTGCCAGACAGGTATAACAGACAGGCTATGTTAGAAATTAAATCTACAGTTCATTTTTTTAGTATACGTCTAACTTCTGTTACATATATACGGTACCTACTTTAAGAGTCTGGTTGGTGATAAATTTTGGGTCTTGTTTTGCACATGTACAGGGAATAGGACCAAAAAGTAAACTGTGAGAACATTATATATCTGCCTATCTATCCATATATATATATATATATATATATATATATATATATATATAACCTACAGTATCTCACAAAAGTGAGTACACCCCTCACATTTTTGTAAATATTTGATTATATCTTTTCATGTGACAACACTGAAGAAATGACACTTTGCTACAATGTAAAGTAGTGAGTGTACAGCTTGTGTAACAGTGTAAATTTACTGTCCCCTCAAAATAACTCAACACACAGCCATTAATGTCTAAACCGCTGGCAACAAAAGTGAGTACACCCCTAAGTGAAAATGTCCAAATTAGGCCCAAAGTGTCAATATTTTGTGTGCCACCATTATTTTCCAGCACTGCCTTAACCCTCTTGGGCATGGAGTTCATGGAGATACTGTATATACTGTCATTCTGACTTGTATGAAATCTGTTGTTATTTATCCCCATGTTGACTATTTTTCTATATTTGGGATTATGCTGTTCTTTTCAGCCATCACTTTGGCTTTGACTGCAGTATAATTCAGTCATTTAAAAAACAAAATTGCATTATTATTGCTTTTATTTTGTTCTGTTGCTGGTACATAAATGAGCAAAAAAGCTATCTGTTTGCTAGTTGTAGGAAATTTTGCTCTGTTACACAGAAATGTTTCTCTACTACATGTGCTTTCACACAAACTCCTACAGTTGCACCTACATGTAAGCCTACAATGCGTGAAAGGTCCTAGCTATGACATACTGTATTTATCAATTATGACCAGACTGGTGAAAGTCCTGTAGTTGCAATCATCCCCTGAACTGGTGCTTCTGTGAACCTCTAATGTAACCAAATAAAATCAGTGACTACAATATGCTTACATGCACATTAATATTCCGATATTAATCGGAATTTGGCAGCATTCAAAATTAGTATTGAGATATAGATTCAGATTAAGACATTATTCTGATTCCCACCACAGGAATATTTATTGCATGTAAACACCTTGTTCAGAGGAATTGCGGGACACTAACAGATGCTTAGCTGTGTAAGCTAGGAATTTAGGAATGGCAACTCAAGCTAAATAGACATATTTACGTATACAGGAATATTCTGATGCCTGTACGCATGTAGATACATCCTATTCGGAACATTGCTCTAATCAGAATATAGACCTTCAATGGAATTTGATGTGCATGTAAATTTAGTCAATGTCTCATCACTGATGATAATTTATTGAGTGAATATTCTGAATTAGAATTATCTGAGACAAAATAAAGATATAAATTTTGTTTCACACAAAGACATACATATTTCCATGCAGGGCTAAGATTGTTTCTACCAGTGTGTGAGCGTGTGTGTGTATGCATGTGCATGTGTACTCTATACCTTTAGGCAATGTTTAAAGCTGTAGGATGACGTCTTATTAGCATGCTCGCCATGATCTTCCCTGCGCTTGCAGAAGAGGAGTGCGCGCTCGTATAGGAACAGGTGTCTCTGCATGGGTTTGAAGCGTGCAAGCTCCTTCATCCGTGTTGCACCCCTCTTATGACTGATCCACACACTAAAGGAACCCTGCATCAGGACCCGACCCAAATCACAGAGCTCACCCTGTCACACACACACACACACACACACACACACACACACACACACACACTTACTTTAATCCTGAACATTGCTGATGTGAGACAGCATTATCATCATACTGGATAATGCCTAACATTTTCTGTAATCTGCATACAACACACAAAAAATGCAGATACACAGTGTTCACCTCATATCCTGTGATGGCAATCTGGTGCATAGAATCATTAACCGATTTGAGCAAGTCCAGCATGGCAGTTAATGCACCCTGCAGCTCAGAGACCCTCTCACAACCCGAGCTGTACTTCAGCAACTCCTGTACAATATACACACACTGTGATACAGAACATATTCAAATTTCATCTATATATTGAAGATGTGTTCTGTAATCCCTGAATGTGCTCCGCTGACTCTATATGTGCTCTATTCTCTATATCCAACATTATATATGGTCTGTGTGGAGTGGAGTGTATGGAGTGTGTGTTAATGCTTGTGCCAACCTTCAGTAGGAGTTGGTACTTGGTAAGCCGCTGAACTGGTTTCAGCAGGTATGAATCCAGAGCAAGTTTGTGCTCAAGCTTCTTTTGGCACTCCTGAAAAATGGGTGAACACAAAGCAACACATCTCAACACAGCCTAAATGTTTAACAGACCATTCACATTATCAAATGATAGACATCTTTCTCTGGTTTTCTTTCTGTTATCAAATGATAAGTTTTCGTAAAACCACACAGTAAAACAATACACCTTAGCAGGTACAAATATCTTGAATATAGGCAAAAATCAACAAATGAATTTCTTTAGTTGATCAATTGGGCTTTTAAACAAATGTAAGTATATTACGCCTATTTCTAAATATCTTTACAACCTTGAAATTTTCCATTGGCAGATCATTTAGCTTATTTCAAGTGTTAAATTGTAGAAAGAAGCCAAATCAAATCTGCCAATAGAACAAGATTGCAATGAGTAAATATGTCTAAAAATAGTCTTAATTGAGTTATAACAATCTCATAATGAGAAATATTAGATACAATTTCCTGTATTCAAGATATCTTCACTAAAAAATTATTATATATATATATATATTTTTTTGCAGTTCCCTGCAAGTGAAATTATTCAGAAAAATGGGTGAATAGAATTAATATTTCTTATTATGAAATTATAATAAATCAAAGATAAGATTTTTCAGCTTGTTCTCGATACATTTAATCATTTTCATATTCTATTAGCGGATAATTGTTCTTCTTTCAAGAAATAAATACTTAAATTTAGGAAAAGCATCTGCCTAAAGAATAAAACAATTTAAAGCTTGAAATGAGTATTTAAAAAAGTATAATAAACTAATAATTAGTTTATTGTATCTAACAGGCAATTGTATCTTTATTGCATCTAACAGGCGATACTAAATAATTTTGATTGTACTCATGATATTTTCACTTGCTAAGATGTCGTCTTCTTTTTTTTTTTTTTTTTTGCAGTATGCACCACATCAAACAATTTAATATTTAATACAGAAAAATTGTAGTCTTCAAAGCTTTTGGGTGAATTAAGAATTTAAAGCCATCTTGCATGAAACATTATAAATAGTTAAGGGTTAGTGGTCACCGCTTGTCATTAATATGAGATCCAAACAAATTTCAAATACTTAGTAGAATTCCATTAAAACAAGTTAGTTTAATACCCGGAAAAAGGCACAGTCAGAAAACTGCTTCCATAACGCCTCTGATCGCAGCTTATTCTGACAGTAACACTCGTACACCTGGAAGTTCTCTTTCTGAAACGAAATACACACAATTTCCATACACTACTGCACATAAACAAGCCAAATGAATTATGGATCCGTCATCAGATTATACAGAAATAGAATATCACGATTTTGACATGCTGTTGTTAAGCTACAGATGTTCTGCTATACCCGCTCTAGAAAACATGCTCCCACAGCTTCGGGCGTGTCCAAACAGCTCTCCAGGTCTTGCAGGAATACTCTAGAGAAAACAGGCCATTAATCTCACACAGTCATTGTGGACAAAATTTAATTAAACTTTATATGTCCCCAGAGGGCTGATTGGTTGCTAGACATATTTCATAAACCTAATCAACACAATATCACTAGTGCCACCGGACATACTCATTATCAAAACATGTATGAAAGTAGGACCAGGATTTTTATTATTGAGTTAAAAGCTTTAAAGCTCTTAACATTCTGAATCATTCACAAGCAGCAGTGTGCCAGAACCTAGCACCCCACCACCACCACCACCACCACCCTGACTGCTCTACACTCCTCCAGCTGTTTTCTCATTGGCTTGCTCAAATCCGTATTTCACCAGCAGCTATTAAGGGATAATTAAGATGCTTTAATTGGCAGAACATCTTCATGCAGGCAACCAAATTGCCAATCCTGCCTATCAGAGCTAGATACCCAGCGGGAGAAACTGGTCTCAAAGGCACTGACAAATGGAGCTGAGCAAACATGATAAGTTGTGTTTGAAAGTAGGGGAGGAAAAAAAAAAAAAGCAAAGGTGTGTGTGAGAAAATGGGATGCTCTGAGCCATTGAGCTGATGTGTGTGTGTGTGTGTGTGTGTGTGGTTTTTTCTAACAGCCTGTTTTATCTCATAGGAAACAGGGATTACTTATCATCCATGTGCTAGATTAGTTTACACACTGCTCATCAGCTGTGGCATATTAAAGTTTGGAAAACGATGTGCGTGTTTACGTGTGGTCTTGCCTGCTGTGAAAATTGTAGATATCAGGCAGGTTTCCAAACAGTATATCTTTCTTGTTGCGTAGGCTGGTGGGCAGGAGAGAAGAAAGGGAGGGGTTGTCCATCTCTGCCCTGTAGCCCTGCAACACAGTTCCAGTTTGCACAGAGCAGCACAATCTTAGCTCGCTGGTGCGGCTCTTTTTCCGTGCGTAATTTGAGCAAAATCAAATTTCACCAAAACTCTTTCATCTTCAGCATTCTTACCAGCAACACAGTCAGAAGCTCTTCTACATATATTCTTTCTGTCTCGATCATCTCCCTCATTACACGACTAGAGAAAAATACACATAGACACACAAACATAGTGAGTTACTTTGAGGTAACTTACCCAACACTGCAGCTACAAATAGGGCATTATAGCAGCTATAAACATTCGTTCTCGCTCAGTTTCTTTTTCCCTTAACTTAATAAGAGAGGAATGAATGCAGCTGGCAATGATACCAAGAAACTAGAAGGCGCAAAGTCTTAAAATTACTGAAGAGTCTCAAGTGGTGAAAACTGACTGTTTCAAAGCATGGCACTGGAGACTCCTTACATAATTCTTAAACAAATGTGTCCTTACAGAAAGATTTATCATATCACGTATGTTTCAAACAATTGATAATTATCCTTAGTTTACACGGAGCATTCACCATACAAGTCACTGTGAACAATCTTTTAACCAAATCAGATTTGGGAATTCAACAGTGCTGAGGTATAATACAGTGAGGGAAAAAAAGTATTTGATCCCCTGTTGATTTTGTACGTTGAGATGTTGACAACAAGCCGAGATTAGGAGTTTGCTCCTAATCTCAGCTCGTTACCTGTATAAAAGACACCTGTGGGCCAGAAATCTTTCTGATTGAGAGGGGGTCAAATACTTCTTTCCCTCATTAAAATGCAAATCAATTTATAACATTTTTGAAAAGCATTTTTCTGGATTTTCTTGTCTCTCACTGTTCAAATAAACCTACCATTAAAATTATAGACTGATCATTTCTTTATCAGTGGGCAAACGTACAGCAGGGGATCAAATACTTTTTCCCCTTGCTGTATATTTTAACAATTAAAGACTTATTTCTTCTGTCAAGCATAGAAAAACAGAGCCGACTCACTGTTTCAGCAAATCTGCTCCATCCTCACCATCCACTACGTAGGACAGAAAGTTGCGGTTCTGATAGTCGTGCAACACCTCAATCTGACACAGAAAAAAACCCAACATCTTATTATACTTAGATCCAACTCACATGAGCAACGATGCCTAACATACACATATTAAATGCTAATCATGCATGTATTGTATCTGGATTGTAAATGAAGCAGCCAGCTGTACTCTATGACACACGGTACTTCATTCAGACTCCGTTACCTTCCTGGAGTTTGGGCTTTTCCGTGTTGTTCTTTTGCTTGAGAAGTCAAAGGTGAATTTTATACTTGAATTGAGATCTGTGGAGCAGGAAAAATATCGATAAAATAAATTCACCACAAAAAAGCTGGAGGAAATAAAAACAGTCGGTTCTTGTATGAGTGAAGATATTTTAATAGCACAACATTAGCCTGTTAATACTAAAGACGTTCGGTGTACTTACACATGTACATATAATATAATTTGAACTGCACAGAGCAATGAATTAGGAGATAGTAACCAGCTACTCTTGGGTATGAGAGATCACTCAGAAAGAAGCTTTATTCTGAAAGAAGCCTGGTTCTGGCTTTGATGTGTTTTTTTAGATGTGTGGAACAAGCAGTGGTGATCCTGTTGTGATCCAACACAGCAGGGGTCAGAATCTGTTCCTGAGATTAAGACTGATTGGTTTCTTCCTAACCTTCTGGCACTGAGCCCTGCATATCTGTATATGTGCAGTAACCACAGCTCCACTAAAACTTTACACTATATGTGACTGTTGAATGTGGTTTTTATATAAACTAAGCAACAACCGCCACAACATCCTTTTGATATCTAGCAGCGCTTTCCTTCCTCACTTTAATAATAATAATAATAAATAATGCTGGTCGTAAACGTTCAAGAGCATTTACTGCATCCTGTAGATGGCTTTGTTAGAGTTTACTGTATCTGGAGTGCATTTTCTCTAGGCTTAGTACATACGCTATCTAATAAAGTGGTCTTTGAGTTCCTCTGTGCAAGTGTTAGTAGGATAGGTATATAATCAGTGTACCATGTTTGGGGGAAAAGACTGGGGACTTGGTACGTGTTGGATTTTCTGGTCGAGGTGTTACTAGCTGTACCGGCCGCACATGTTTGTCTGCTAGTTTCTTCAGACAGGTCTCTCTAGTCTGGAAAAGATTCTGTATAGAGGCATACTTCTCAAATGTCTTCTCTATATGAGCCTGGAAACAAATGCACACAGGAGACATTGATGTCAACCATCTATCTCTCCCTGCTAAAATCAATGAAGCAAACATGGAAAATTATATTTTGCTCTAAATCATGTAGAAACATCTCTTGTATTTATATATATGGCAAAAAAAAATATTTGCAAGTCATGGGTCAACAGATTAACTATGAAAATAAAGGATTACCTGTAAATGAGGCGTGAGAACGCACTCATATTCCATAAACAGCAAGTCTGGCCCAACATTAAGGAGCGCTGGCGCCCCCTCCTGGAACTTCTCTAAATCACTCAGAGCTGCCTGAGCACCTTCTTTAGAGTGAAATTTTTCCAACTGCTGATTGGCCAAGAGGTACGTGCCATCATCACACCACTTCTGGGCCTGCACATAGGAAATACAGACAAATAGTTCAGCTTATGGATTTGGAATATGAACAAGTCATTCTTAAATCTTTGTGTAAGATGATTCCTGTGGAAGATTGTGTTAATCTCACCTTCTCTAGGTGTTGCAGTAAGGTCTGCACTTGTATGAGTGTTTTGCATTTAGCACTTATGGCAGAGTTTAGTGTGTCACAGCGGTGTCTGAGCTCATTACAGCGCTGAACGATCAGAGGCGTGGCATAATGATGACCTGCAGCCAACTGGTGTCCAAGCAATATCATCACCTGGGCCCGAGTCATTTCCTCCTTACAGCAGAGAAAAGAACGTCAGAGTCAAAGATAAGACATCATTTTTTGGCATCAGAAAGTTGTTGAAATTAGTAATATTTATAAATCTAAATACTTGTATGTTCTCTCATAAAAATGTTTATAGAAAAACATATTTAGGTAGAAATTAAGTTCTAAGTATATTGTTATACAATGGTATAATTAATTTTCTTCTGTTTTTGCAAACATTTCTAATCTTTCACTCATATACACTACATGGCTAAAAGTTAGTGGACACCTGTCTATAAATACATATGTGTGTCTTCTCCAAAAGAACTAGAGTGACCTGCACAGAGCACTGACCTCAACCCCACTGAACACCTTTGTGTTGGATTAACTGGAACACTGACTGCACCCCAGGTTTCTTCACCTGACATCAATGCCTGACCTCACTAATGCTCCCACAGCCACGCTTCAAAATCAAATGGAAAGCCTTCCTAGATGAGTGGCGGTTATTATAACAGCAAAGGGGGACTCAATCTGGAATGGGATGTTCAAGAAGCACATACTGTATGGCTGTGATGGTCAGATGTCCACAAACATTTGGCTGTAAAGTGTACAACCGCATACATACCCTTTTGAGAACACAGACATAAACTCTTAGGCTGTCCTTCCTGGGGAACCCTTAAAGGGTCCATGTAGAACTTTACAACAGATTTTCTTCTCCTCAGAAAGGCTCCTTAGAAGAACCCTTTAAGGAAGCGAACCTTAAGTCTTCAAAGAACCCTTTGAAGAACCATTTTTCTAAGAGTATATTTAAGCTACCTGGGCTCGTTTCTCTAGAATATCCAGCTCTTTGATGATTTGCTCGGTCTGTGCCAGTGTTTCTCCTGTAACAATGAGCTTCCTCTCCTGAACACTCAACTTCTCCAAAGAACCCTCCATCTGTGAGAGACAGTACAAGTCAAATATAGTCTTTTCTCCATCACATTGTTTTTGTGCACAGAAAACCAGCCTACCTCTTGAAAGCTGTGCTCATATCTCAGCAACTGCAGGTACTGCTGAAGTTTGAGGTGGTGCTTGTCAAAGAAATCATCAAACGCCATCTCCATATCTCTCAGTTGGACCAACAGTCTGTAACAGCATGCAAAAACACAACGAGAAGTTCTTTATTTTTTCCTTAATACTATATTACAGTGGAGGCCAACAGTTTACATACACCTAAGCCAAAGATATTCAATCACAGTTTTTCACAATTCCACACATTCCATGTTACAATGCATTTCTTGTGGCAAGTCAAATAGGGTATCTACTTTGTTCACAGCAGAGGTAATTTTAAACCAATCGGATAGAGACAGATTTATTTCAGCTTTTATGCACTATATCAGAATTTCAGTGGGTCAAATGTTTACATACACCAAGTTGACTGTCTAAACAGTCTGTCTGAAAGGCTGTTGCACAAAGAAGAAGCCACTATTCTAACACCGGCATTAAAAAAAACAGACTTGAAGTTTGCAGCTGATCACTAGCATTTTGGAGGAGTATTCTCTGGTCACATGAAAACAAAACTGAACTATTTGCCCCTAATTATCAGCGTGATGTATGCAGGAGTGACGCCATGCATACTATTAAAGTTGTAACAAAATGGTTTCAAGACAACAAAGTTCAATTGTGAAAGTGTACATCATAAGGCCATGACCTGAATCCTGTAGAAACTTTGAGGACTGAACTGAAAAAGTATGTCAGTGCAAGGAGACCTGCAAACCTGACTGAGTTACACCAGTAACCAGGAGTACACCAGGAGGATTAAGCAAAAATTCTAATAAAGCATTGTGAGAAGCTTGTGGAAGTCTAGCCTACAGTAAGTGTCTCATTCAAGTTAAACAATTTAAAGGCAATGACAACAAATGGCGATATGATATCGTAAATAAAAGCTGAAATAAATCATTCTCTTAGTTATTCTGAAACTACCTTTTATGTTAATAAGGTAAATTACCTAAAAGACTTAACACAAGACATTCATGTTAATGTGGAATGTGTGAAGTTGTGAAAAATCGAGCTTGAATGTTTTAGCTTAGGTGTATGTAGGTATAAGTTTCTAACTGAACTGGATATCATTTTTTTTCCAAATACTACAAGTGTAGTTGTATTTTCTTGTTTCTAATACTCCTGTCTGCTCAGGTCTATAAATCATGCCACCTTTATTGTTATCGCATCCATTTACATGTATACAGAGGGACAAAAGCTCATGCCTCCAGAGCAAAGCACAATACACAAGACAATAATGAGGCTATGAACACATGACTACATAATGTGTACATAATACAAGTGGAAGTAAATAAAAGTTTAGTACAGAAAATACTAAATGAAAAGTGTAAATAACTGCACAGTATTTCATAACTATACAGCGCTTCAGTACAACCTAACATCCAATTAAAAAAATTATATAATATAAGAATAAAATGAAGTATACTTTGTTCAGCTCTCATTTCTGAGAATATGACACTCATTGTTTCTTTGTTTTTCAGAGAAGGTCAGAGTCAGGACAGTAAATTAGTCATTAGGGCTGCACACCTCTGCACTGTGTCCCAGTCCTGTGTTATATCCCAATGTGTATCTTTATTCTCCTCCTGCCCAGAAACCTCCAAGCTGGACAGCAGGTAGCGTCCCTCCCTCATCACTGAGCTGATAGCATCCTACATTCACAAAGAACAACACAAACATCTGTCATAGTCCCAGCACAGGCACTGAGAACAGTATTACACGATTGGAGTGGCAAAGACAAAGAAGCACTCAAGAGACACTGCAACTGTTTTGGATCTAAAAGAACGTTGAGCCTTAATTATCTAGATTTCTTTCTTTTCTTATAGTGTTTTTGTATTATTATTTATCTCTTATAACTTATGCACTATTCATGCTGGATTGGTTTTGTCAGAGGAGGTTTGGTAATGTACGTTTTTAAGAGATTTCACTTGCTCATTAGAACAGGATAAAATATATTGCAAAGGTCGCATCCTTTCCTTAACGTCACAGTATCGGGCAGGGAGTGAATATTTCTTACAAAATGTAAAGTCAATGAATACAAAATTACCAAAAAGAAAAAAAAAGGAAAAAAAGCCTTTACTCCTTAAAAACAAAAATAATAAAGCTTTGGTCTTTAACTTTATAACACATATAAAAGGACAATTTATCAGATAGATGGAGAGATAGTAATTTTTTTTTTATCCTTATACAGTAGAAATAAAAAGTCTACAGACCCTTATTAAAATGGCAGTTTTTTTGTGATGTAAAAGAAGTTAAACCAAGATAAAATCATGTCATAATCATTTTCCCACCCTCAATGTGAAATTACAACGTATTAAAATGAAGTGAAAAACAATCAGAAATGTTTTAGGGAAAAATAGGAAAAATAAAAAAGTTACTATAGCCTGTTTGCATAAGTGTGCACACCCTTTTATAACCGGGGATGTGCCTGTGTTCAGAATGAACCAATCACCTTCAATCTCATGTTCAAATGTAATTGTATAATACAGCTGTTACAGTGAAATTATTCTGATTAACCCCAAATAAAGACCAGCTCTGTCTGAAGGATTTTCGTCACATCTTCATGGTTTCATCAAAATGGCACCTGTAAACCATGTCAAGAGCGTCTCTTTGTCTGAAGCGAAGACGCAATTTACAGGCATACCCCAGTATGACAAAGCTACGCAACGTTTTGTTACCTTCTCAGGGAATAGAGTAACATGCGTAACCCAGATGTTCCCTTTCAAAGGGAACTCAATGTTGCATGAGTTTCACACTGTGGGAATAAGTATACCCAAAATACCAGCTGAAATGGCAGCCACGTAGACCCTAATTGAAGATGGAGCCAACCTTGCAGAGAAATATTCCTGTAAGAACTCCAGGACTGTAGCAATTGTACAGTTTACTAAGTCTCACTGACATTCCTAGAATTTAACATGGTCTCAACAAACCCCGGTTGGGAGACCAGAATCTATGAGCTGTTGCCCCTCAGGGGCCAGACCCACAGTTTCCACAGTTCTGGCTAATGTTGATAAATCAACCTTTTTGCTTGAGACAATAGATCCCTGTGAATGGAAATCTCCCAGGGAGTGCCATCCATCAGAGATATTATCTCAGAGAACCAAACTTGAGCTAGCCAATCATGTGCTACTAGCAGCAGATGTAGCACGATCTAGAGCCTGTGGGAGCAGATCAAGCACCAGAGAAGAATTAGTTGAGCCTGCCTGAACAGGGTGACCTCTCAACTGAGGAGAAGAATTTCAGAGCTAGGAGTATGGTCCACACTTCTAGAAGATTTATATGCCTCACTAGATGAGGGTCACTCCAGAGACCATGAGGGTCTGACATTACCATCTTGCAATAAGACACACCCCGAGAGTGTCACAGAGGCTAGAAACTGGGGACACCTCCAAGTTCTCAGAGCACGTAGGCATCACCGCATGATACTAATTACTCTCAGAGGTTTCATCCTTGGAGTAAACCCCCGACTTTCAGCCACCAACACAATGGGCCCAATGGTATAACGTTTGCTGCTGCTGCCACAAGCCCCGACAATCCTGTAGAAACTGGTAGATGCCCAGACCTAACTTTATCTTGTTCAATATTTATAGGATTGCCCTACGCATGTTGGGGATAGACATGCCCTCATCATATTTGAATCCCATATAACCTCTAGAAAAGCCATTCTTGAATGGAGAAGCAACTTTTTCTAAGGTTCAACCTGACCCCCAGGCGCCTCATGTAGGCAAGAACAACATCTTGATGTTGAATCAAACTTCCTGGACCTCCTTAATTCCATGCTAGAATTAACCAGTCATCCAGGTAGTTTGGCACATGGATGCCATGGAGTTGCAAAGGAGCCAGAGTGGCATCCATGCACTTCATGAAGGTGTGAGGGGATAAAGCTAGTCATAGAAAGAACTGATTTTGATACGTATTGCCTCCAAACGTGAACCTCAGGAACTTTCTGTGACTGGGCAATGGAATATGCGTCTTTTTTAGATCTATAGTCACAAACCAATCCTCAAACTGAGTCTGTGGAACGATAACTTTGAGTGTCAACATCCTGAACCTGTATGTCTGAAGAGTACGGTTCATATGACGCAGATCTAAAATTGGCCGTATACCCTGTCTTTTCTGTGGACCAGGAAATAATGGCTGTAAAACCTTCCTTCCTCAGAGAAAGGGGTACATGATCTATGGCTCCTTTGTCCAAGCGAGATCTACTTCATGGGCTATAGTTGGGTTCTGCATTGTGCTGACTACTGTGGTGAGCACACCGCTGAAATGGTGAGTAAGTATTATGAGTAAGTTCCACTTACCTTTTGCTCCTATTTGTCTGGTTTATAATTTACTTTCATATCTGTTTTATATTTCTATTTAACTATTATATATATATAGTTATACTACTTGCACATGGTTTACTGTACTCCTGACATCATAATATTATTAATATTATCCTAATAATATCTTTATCTTAATACTATTTATTCTTGTACAGTTCTAATGGTGTGTGTGTGTGTGTGCGTTCGGGCCTTCGGGAGGGGGTGTTAGAGAGAGAGGGAGAGACATAGAGAGTGTGTGTGTGCTATGTTTGCATGCCTGACCCTGAACGCGCAAGAGTGTGTGTGTGTTATCTATGTGTGTGCGCCTCCCTAACTCTCCTTCTCTGTGACTATTAAACCATAGTGTGTCAATCCCAAAATGTGAATCCCGTTTATCAATATCCACCTAATACCTCTATGTGTGCGTCTAGGTGCCCGCCCTTTTTCCCTCTTCCCTCTATTGGAGGGGGTGGATTTGGATCTGAACACTCGCTATCAGGTAGCGCATCTCACAGCTGACATCACTGTGTTACTTGACATTTTGCACACCCCTACTGCTAATGGAAATGCGGGGTTCCCCCCACCTCTCCGCTACCGAATCCTCCCTGCGAATGTGTGTGTCGACGCCTCTACACAGACAGACCCTCCACCTGACCCTCCCTCCAGCTTCCATTCTGAGGATGATGTCGCCTACTCTGATCTGGGCTCTGACCAGTCCTCTTTCTCTCTCTATTCACCTGCCAGCCCCCACTTCCTCTCAGTATTCATCTTATTACACATATGCTGGTCCTCGTTATCCCCTGTCCTCTGGCCGTACACCATTTTCATCCCCTTGTCTCTCTCCTCAGGATTACGCACCCACCAGTCCCGTTGATTTCCAATAAAAATGAAATATCAATCATACTTGTTTCCCTCGTTTATTTTATGTATAATTTTAAACACATCAACAGAACCCATGGAGACACATTTGGCAGTAGTATCCATGCTGCCAGATGATCTTTAGTGACGTTAACTTTCCACATTAGGGAAAGCATCAGATTTTCATTGCCCTGACTAGCGGAGCCCTACAGTAATACTCGGGGCTAACTGGCCTAACAACCACTCGTCCCATGATAACTCCCTCTGTGGACCACTACTTTTTGTACTTTTCGCCACTGATTATCATTTTTAAATCAGGCCTACTAGCAGGCTGCGACTGTGGCCGCCCAAACCACTTTTGCCACCCTCACTTTCTGTGCCTCCCTCAGCAGGTCTGCCTGGGTAGGTCTGCAACACGGTATGCTGACACCTACAAGCAATACACACTGCCGCATAGGCTTTGCCAACCAACACCGGGGTGGTCTTACATGGCCTGGATGGCAAAGCCGGTCCCCCCGATTTTACTGCTGTCTATTCAGAGAGATAGCTTGCAAGCACCTCCTCCACATTTGGCATAGCAAAATAGCTGTACTGTTTATCCCCCACGATGGCCAAATAATGAGACATTGCAGGGTTATAAACATGGCTTTCCCCAGAAGCGTGACGCTTCATGGTGCACTTCCAGGAAAAGAGGAATTTTCTATGGTGTGAGGAAGCGCACACCTTCTCATACCAAAACCTGGTGCAATAGAGATGGAACCAGGGGAAAGAGGTTTTTTTTTTTCCACAAATCCCCCTCAAGAGCTACTAAAGCATGCTACACTCCCATAAAATGATGCACTGGCTCAAACCTCTGGCTCCTCAGAGTCAGAGAAGGTGGGTTGACTCTCCATACCGGAAGGAGAAGTTGCTTTGTGATCTCCAAAACCTGGAAGCGGAGAGTTGGATCCAGAGGAAAGAGTGAGAGAGCATCGCTGGTCTCTGATTCCCCCTCCAGATACATATGGGGCTTTCAGGATCTGAGCTGGCTAGCTACCTAGTGAGCGAAGCCACTACAGGACACTAAAGGACAGTCAACCCCCTCGAGGGCTGCCACAGCAGCTCCACTCCCACAAACTTCAGACAAAAAAGTGTCCATCCCCTTCTGCAATAAAACACGAGCAGGAAGTAAATAACTTTCTGAACTCTCTAAGGCTCATGCTGTTTGCAAGGGATAGAACAGAAGATATATATATATATATATATATATATATATATATATATATATATATATATATATATATATATATATATATATTTTATATAATTTTTTTTTGTTACAACCCGCTATCTTGGGATTTTGTGTGCAGGTCCAAACTCCCTCCCAGACTTTCCAGCCTGCCCTAGTGTGCCTTGCTCCCACCTTCCAGGATGACCTCACTGATTGGTGGCCATATTTAAAGAGGAAGAGGAGTGAGAATGGTGTGGGATGTTGGAGGTGGTTATATGTGTTGGTGGTTAGAGATTGTGTTTGGTTGTGCTGCTTGTATGCTATTTTCTAATGGCTGTTCTGGTTTTTGGACTTTGAGTTTGGTTGTCCCTATATCTTTTACTGTGCATTCTCTTCACTATTGTATATATGTTCACTTGGTTCACCGGCGGTAGGGATGTGGCTGCCATTTCTTTTGGGAGAGGGTCCTTTTGTCTCTGTTTTTTTTTTTTTGCTTAGGTAGTCAGAGAAGTATTATTGAATTTTTCTTTCTTTTCCGTTTAGGTAAGCTAGCTACCTAATAATATAATTATTTTGGCCTTGGCCCACCCTGAAGTTACGCCTGGTTTGGTTAATTTGTACAGTTATATGTATACAATTGTCTGTTACAGTATACCACAACCTTTTTTGTGTTATTCCTGGCTTCCCTTATTTAAAGGTCAATCCAATGAATCCCAAGCTGGTTACTCTGTGCGGCATAACCTAGATTGGGCATATATATATATATATATATATATATATATATATATATATATATATATATATATATATATATATATATATATATATATATATATTTCTGCTGTCAATGGAGAGAGGTAGCTCGCAAGCACCTCCTATAGGCAGACATAAGTAGACACGGTTTTACACAGACTTCATCTCACAGTGTGAAGCTCCCGCAATGTTGAGTTCCCTTTCAAAGAGAAAACAGATTTTGCTGGCAACCATCCCTCCCTCCCTCCCTCCCTCCCTATGAAACAAACAGGATGTCATTGTTAGACAATTTCCTGTTCCTAGTCACCCAGTTGTACATTCATTTATTTATTTTAAATATCAATGGGAATATACTTCAAATATATTTTTCTCATATGAATGCATAGGGGTGCCAATAATTGTTGCACTTTTTTTTTTAATAAACCTATGTTGTGTTTGCAACTGTTTGATATCCATGAGAGCAGAGTATTATTGTGATTTTTTTTTAAAAAATAAAGGATCAAAAGGTTAAATAATAAACACAAATTGTCACAGATTTCTTTGCTCTTATTTACCAAGGGTGCCAATATTAGTTGAGGGCACTGTATCTTAGCCAGTATACCTAGTGGCATGTTTTGGGAAATGGGAGAAAATCTACCACTGTGCCACCTTAAATGAAATACAGTTGCAATCAGTGTTTCCTGTAATTATTTTCCTGTGATCAAAACCTGTGATCTGCTATTTGAGCTGAAATACCCCATGATGTGCACAAACTGTGGCTGCTCTGTCCTTGCCTGGTTAGCATTAGCATAAGTCTTGGCAGCACCACGATGCTAACACCATTCAACAGGTAATTGTCAGAAGTGTTGAACAATTAACATGGCTCGCTATGCTAAAAGCTAATATAGCTAGTTAGCATTATTTGTAATTGGGAGTGAATTTTGGTGGCAGTGAGGCTTTGACATGTGGAACATCCCCAAGACAAGTTACTTCCTGTTATCACTAACATTATGGCAGCTATAAACAACTGCTCCCTCATCAGTCTCTCTTTTTCTCTCTCCAAGTAATTTTTTTAACAGGATACTGAGAAATCAGAAGTGTTGCCTTGTAGCCAGCATTAGTGTCGGAACTACTGTTATAGAAACCGATAATCAACACTTTCTTACCAGATTAAAAAATTCAACTGCTCTGTGGTACAAATATAGATTTGTTTTTGTTAAAAATACTTTGAACATACACACAATAAGTAATTACTGTCATTCCCCCCCCCCACACACACACGTACGTTTTGACTTTCAACAGTACCTTCAGTCTCCTGTACTTCTCAGTGTGGGACAACAGCAGCAGCTCGATGGCATTGCTCTCCTGTGATAATTCCATCTCTGCTAACTCTGTGCCAAAAGCCTGCAGCATCTGAGCAATGTCCTTCACAGTCACTGCGAAACTCTCTATAGCCTGTAGAAAGTAAAGACACCTTATCAGTGACATCACCATCTGTTATCTGTAAATAGAGGAGGTGTAAGTGGCAGTGCAGTACAGTTCTGAGGAAGATCCAGTCGCTATGGCAGTAGTCCAGAGTGCCTCCAAATTCAGAAGTGAGTTGATTCTCATCAATGTAGCGCAGTAAGTCAGTAACCGAGCTCAGCATCACAACCTGACACACACACACACACACACACACACACACACACACACACACAGAGTCTATTAATACAGGGACAGGGGTAATTATAGTGTAAGGTGTATACTGTGCAGTGTTGTGCATCTCCAGGAGCAGATCTGAGTAGAATAAGTGTAGACGGTCTTACAGGTAACTTGAGCATAAAATCCTCTTGGCTGAAGCGGAAGACGAGGTCCGTGAATGTGCGCTGGAAGAAGCTGGTTGGTCTCAGTACTAATACCAGATGAAGGTTTCCTGGAAAAGATTCCTGAAGGACAGAAAAGAGAAAGAAAAAGAAAAAAAAAAAACAATATCATGAAGCACATTCAACCAACCACCAAATTCAACCTGACTAGAAGAATCATCTTTACCACAGTGTCAGAGAAGATGTATTAATATTAATCTTATTGTTATTTAGTATGAAATAATAGACAGCTATGGTTAAATTTAAAATAGAGTTAAAATGCTCCAAATTCCACATTATTGTTGCAACAATATGCCAATTAAAAAAAGGTTTATTAACATAAAAAAATGTGTTTGTTGATTGTGAATCATAATTGTGTCAAACTCTAGAAAACAATATTTCATCTCATGAAATGTGAAATTTCTATGTTGCATGCACTGTGGTGGGGAAAAAAAAGGAAATAGTACTAATGAACAGCAGAAACATTTTAGGAAAGGTTTATTTTGCCATGTAGGGCTTTGTTTTTATTTATTATTTGTTCTTTGTTGCTTCTGTGGAATGTCGGAATCTCACGGTTCAACTGGGTCATGATTGAAGACATAAAGTTGATGATGGGAGTGGAACAGAAGCACGAAACGAAAATGTGTCCGCTTTTTAGCTGTTTAGTGAAAGGAAACGGTCAATAAGCATTTCAGATAGCATGTTTTGATTATTATTATTATTATTTTGATTGATATTTATGCCTTTTTGGTGAATACTCAGTCAAGGTATGGTATTTTAAATAGATTATCCATGCATGATCCAGTAAGTTAACGTTCAAACTAGGTCTAGTGATAGCTATGAGTTAAGCTTTATTGTATTAGCAAGCCAGCCTACGTCACTACGGGAAAACAAAAAAAAAATCCTGCTTATGAATTAATACAATTTCAACAAATACTATTCTGAATTCACAGATTATTAGGAAACAAGTTATTAGGAGCAAATTATTTCCATCCCATTTGGGTTTTGTTGTCCAGAACTAATTGTATGGAATTGCAGTCTGACAGAAGACCACATACACACGTTTGAGACTATAAAGGAGATGAAAATGTTCTGCATGGAGGAGTGGTCCAAGATCCCTCCTCAAAAGTCTCCAATGTTGTTAAGACATCACAGACAGAGCCTCAGTGCTTTTCTTCTCTCCAGGGACAAGGGCACATCATATTACTTGTAAGGTTGTAGAAAACATTGCACTAGATTCAAATAACCTGATTGTGTCTGAGGGGGAAAAGGACACGTCAATCAAACTATACAGTACATGTCCTTGTATGTTTGAACTCTAAATGTCACTTACTGTATTGCATATTGTATTCTTGTCATATAGACACTACTACTGTCATATATATTATGTACTTTCTTACATGGTACATTCCGGCTGCTGCTGTAACACTTTCATTTCCCCATAAAAGGATTAATACAAGGATATCATATGTTATTATTTATATATTAAATTCATGGTGGGTGCCAATAATTCTGGAGGGCACTGGAGAAAGAATTCATTTCTTCCTTTGACACATCGTTAGCAAGAAAGCGATTTCAGTTAATGTGTTAATGGAAAAAGACCTTCGCTTCGTCCCCGGTTAGTTGCGCCGGTGTTGCTCAGTGCTGCTGTTATTGATCCTGTAACGGGATGCAAACCGCTGCAGAGATCAAGTCCATCCATATGGTGCATAGGAAAAGGACAAGAAATGAAAAGCTGCCACATGACTAGCTGATGACTACCAAGCATGAAGTGTAAATCTCTGCAGAGTTCTCTCCACAAAACAAATCCGACCCAACATTAATAACAGTGCCTACAAATAACGTTCACAAACCAAACACGCAGTTTGTTAACAGTCGTTCGTGGAAACATGTTTTAAGGATCGAAAGCAGGGCTTTCTTTAAAGTCTTAGCTAAAACACAGATTCAAGCCAGCAACGGTATGAATAAGCTAAATCCACTCTAACCCTTTAAATGCCGGAGTGTTACCATTGCAGTATCCTCATTACACTTGCGCAGGACTCCGTAGAAGGAACAGGGGACAATCATGATCACGGTGGTTTAAAAAGTGCAGATAATCCCTTAAATCATCTCGTCCTCTCCTGTCATTGCGTGCATGATGCAGTACTCTGGTGGCTGCAGAACCACCCGCAGTCCCAGTCCTTCTCTCTCTCTCTCTCTCTCGCTCTCTCTCTCTCTCTCTCTCTCCACACTGCACATACTCATCATGTATAACCTGCACGTAGTGCGTGCTGTCTAAACTCAGGTATATCTGCGTGCAGCAGCTGGCCAATCATATGCAAGCCTCACTAAGCCCTTTTTTCCCCAGGTTTGCTCCATTGCGTCAGTAAAGTGTTTCCTCAATGCATTTTTGTGATTTGGAGCTGAGAAGTGATTTGGAGCTTTTGTGATTTGGAGCTTATATCAAGAGATAACTAGTTATAACTCTGTGTCAGTCACTGTGTCAGCCTCAGCTTCTCTGTGGATCTTCACGTCAGTCTCACTCGGTCCTTGTGTCCGTCCCTGTGTCCATCTCTGAGCGTCTCTTTG
The DNA here is from genome assembly GCA_012411365.1 of Ameiurus melas. Taxonomy (NCBI): domain Eukaryota; kingdom Metazoa; phylum Chordata; class Actinopteri; order Siluriformes; family Ictaluridae; genus Ameiurus; species Ameiurus melas. Next base: position 18,347,947 of record CM022754.1, on the reverse strand, counting down.
TTGGTCGTCCAGTCAGTCAGACCCTGTGTCGGTCTCTGTGTCTGTCTCTCTCAATCCCTGTGTCGGTCTTGGAGTGTCTCTCGGTCGGTCTTCCAGTCAATCTCTCTCGGTCCCTGTGTCTGTCTCTGAGACTCTCCCTGTCAGTGTTCCTGTCCATCTCTGTGTCCGTCTCTGTGTCTGTTTGTTGGTCCCTGTGTCGGTCCTTCTCAGTCTATGCGTCTGTCTCTCTATTAGTTTTGTCAGTCTCTCTGTCCATCTCTGTCCGTCTCACTGTCAGTCTCGTTGTCTTTCTCTCAGGCAATTTCTCAGCCAGTCTGTCCATCAACCTCTCTGTCAGTTCCTCTTGCAGTTTGTCCAACTCTGTCCATCAGTGTCTCTGTCAGCTCCTTTGTCGGTTTGTCCATATGTCTGTCCATCAGTTTCTCTGAAAGTTCTTAAGTCAATATGTCTGTCTGACTGTCTGTCAGCCAGTTTGCCAGTTGCTCTCTCTATCAGGGCCTCAGTCTGTCTGTCTGTCGCTCTCTCCATCAGACTTTGTCAGTCTCACTGTCAGCCTCTCCATCATTCCCATTGTCTGTCCTTCTGTCAATCTCCCCATTAGTTTTTCTATCACTCATTCAGTCAGCTTTTCTTTCAACCTGTCCTTCAGCTACTCGGTCAGTCTCTCCATCAATCTTTGTCAGTATTTCCAGCAGTCTCAAACAGTCATTCTGTCATTTTCTCCTCTCTTTCAGTCTCACTCGCAACAATTGTCAGGCCATTAGCCTGCAATAAGGCCTAATGAAAGCATGCATTTTTTTTCTCCAAAATAAATTAAAAATTGCTGTTTAACTGTTTACCAGTTAATACACATGATGGATATGATAAAACACCAATAACGACAGGCTCATTTCCAATGGCTAACAACACGCTGAAAAGGGTGACAAGTACTTCAGTACGTCTAAACTTCACTTCCCTTTCTGCCAGTAGCTTTCAATAGTATAACATTTTTATATTTGTTGATAAACATGCATCAAGTGATCGTAAAATGAAGCAAAATCAGAAGCCAAAAGAAAATTCAACCAAATCAGCACCATGGACAAATACGAAGTGATTATGGGCCTCAGTGTGCAGCCCCAATAATGATGATTTATATACAGTTGCAGTCAAAATTATTCAACCCCCATTGCAAATCAGGTTTATTATCAAAATGTAAAGACTTCCAGCTGTTTGCAATGAACAAATCAAACAGAAGTAATTGAAATAGTTCAACACAACGAATGCTTCAAGTGTTTTCCCCAAATTAACATTTGCATCCAAAACAGAACTTATATACACACATACACACACACACACACACACACACACACACACAGTACTGTGCAAAATGCACATGCAAAGAAATACTGTAGAGCAAAGATGCCTTCAAAAACTAATTGAAATGTTTCTCTATTTAAAAAAAATATTATAAAGAGCAGTAAACAGTAATAAATGAAACATCATCAATATTTGGTGTGACGACCCTTTGCTTAGTCTCAGATAGAATTAATGCAGCTTTATAAGGAAATAAGCTATAAGTTTTATTGAGCATCTTGCAGAACCAGTCACAGACTTTAACTGTCACACTTGCTTCTTATTTTTGCGGCAAAATCCAGCAGCGTTCAATGTGTTTTTAATCTGAAAAAAGTCTCTCTTACCACTTAATATGCTGCTTTCTTTATTGACATACAAACATTTTTCTGTAACATTTAATTTCGTGCTGGAAATCTAATGTTTGGGAATCTAAAATGCTTTTTGTACTGACTCGATAATGTAGAAATCATTAAATAAAAACTGATAACCGTTTCTACTAAAAAACAAGGTGCCAAAGACTTATGCACAGTACTGTATATATATTACAATTCAAACATTTCACCACTAACAGGCATGTATATGTTGTGAACAGAGGTAGGTTAGGGCTGGCTGAATATGTTTCATAAGTTGTCATTTCTCACCGCTATCCTTGCAAGTGCTGTTTTGATGGAATTCCAGGTATCCAGTCTTCGGTCCAGAATGATGATAAACTTTACTCCAGGTTGCCGTGCTCTGAAAACATCAGCAGTTGTATATTACTGTAAGCAGTAAATGAAAGCAGTATAGAAACTAAAGAGTTAATCCTTTAATGCTTACAAAGAATTGTGTATATAGTATGCTGCTAAATAACATGCACGCTTAAATAACAACTACATGGCAGAGAAATTATTAAATGAGTTTTAAGCATATAACTGAAATAGCTATAGAATTGAGAAGAGGTAGCTCGTATTGATTTAACATGGACAGAATATATAAACTAGCATCGTTGTGCTGCATTGCAGTGAGAGAAGGAAAGCAAGAGGGGAAGATGAATCAGTCTCGCATACCGTGGAATCAATGTGAGATATGAGAGGACTTTAGCCAGAGCTTCCTCTGGGATATCACTGAAATCTGAGCATTCTGGGAGAGTAATGATGACACTAGAATCCTCGCCACGGCCCCCTGATGAGACCAGATCATAGTGTTAGTATGTCCTTGACTATGCTGGTATGTTGTAAATATGACTGACAGTGCAATAGGTGTAAATGGGTAAGCTTTTTGTGTATATACACATAGTAGAAATGAATACCCAAGTCACAACTTTCTGCTTGGCTGACTTTCCTAATAGGAAAATACAAAACAAAAACAACAATGCTGAAGATACACTCACCAGTCACTTTAATAGCAACACCTGTACACCTGCTCATTTATGCAGTTATCAATTGTCACAGTTATCTATGACAGCAGCACAATGCAAAACATCATGCAGATACAGGTCGAGAGCTTCAGTTAATGTTCACATCAAGCATTAGAATGAAGAAAAAATGTGAAAACACAAATGTGATCTCTGTGACTTTAACCATAGAATGGTTGTTGGTACAAGACGGGCTGGTTTGAGTATTTCAGAACCTGCTGATCTCCTGGGATTTTCACACACAACAGTCTCTAGAGCTTACACAGAATTGTGTGAAAAACAAAAAACTACAGTATGAGTGAGCGACGGTTCTGTGGGTGGAAACGCCTTGTTGATAATAGAGGTCAGAGGGAAATGGCCAGATTGGTTGGAGCTCTTTACAACCGGGGTGAGCAGTAAAGCATCTCAGCATGCACAACACCAGAAGACCACATCAGGTTCCTGTCCTGTCAGCTAAGAACAGGTATCTAAGCTCATCATGGGCACAGACTCACCCAAATCGGACTGTTGAAAATTAGAAGAAGAAAAATATCACCTGGTCTTTTTCCAGTCCTCAGCTATTCAGTTTGGGTGAGCCTGTGCCAATGATAGCCTCAGAGTCCTGCTCTTGACTGACAGGAGTGGAACCTGATGTGGTTTTCTGCTTCTGCTTGATGTGTTGTACGTTCTGATGCTTTTCTGCTCACCACAGTTATAAAGAGTGCTTACTTAAGGTACTGGCCACTTCCTGTCAGCTCAGACCAGTCTGGTCATTCTCCTCGAATCTCTGATCTTATTTTTTCCCCACAGTTCTCTAGAGACCCTAGCTCTAGGCACACAGATCACATTTTTTCCCCATTCTGATGTTTGATGTAAACATTAACTGAAGCTCTTAACATGTATCTGCATGATTTTATATACATTGTGATTGAATGATTGGATAACTGCATAAATGAGCAGGTATACAGGTGTTCCTATTAAAGTGGACTGTCAGGCATTAATATCTGCATGCTTTGAGTGTATGAGCAATCATCTCAGAATAATGCAAATCATTCGAGCGAAGTCAAATGTGATACCATGAACACAAATCTATTCAGTCCCCCACCTGATAAATAAGCCACTTGCTTCTCAATATAGCCAGCCACCTCTTTCAAACTCACAGGAATCGCCACCTCTGTATAAAGGATAGAAAAAGATCATTTTCATCTTACTGAAAAACGTCAAGGGTTTGGTGGCAATGTTGGCTACAACAAACCAATCTTGACCTAATGAAGATATTTTTAAGATTGTTCCAATGCCATCCAGTGTCCACATGGCAAAACAACAAAGTTAAGCAGGAATGTTCAGCTTAATCACATTACTGACTAAATCGTCTCACGCATGATCACAAGTGCAGTATGTTAATCACATGCACTCTTGCAAAATAGTTTGCACTTCTGTTTGGAGCTTTTCTTTTGAGAGGTTCAATGGAATGTTAGATCAGTATCATAACAACAACAGAAACATTGAAGTTCAAGTCATGAGGCATTTTCAGCAGAACCAGCAGCTTTATACGCTGATGGCTTGTAATTATAGTGCTGGATTTCTTAACATCACTTAACTGTACTAGTGACATGATGTACATAAAACATTATGCCCAAATCTCATCTGAAACACTTCCTTTGGAGGATTTAGACACAATTGAGCCATTCCAGGAGAATCTGAAAGGGATATACTGTTATCAATGTACCATAAATGATATCCAAACGATTTTGTCAGCCAAGTGGGGTGTTTGGTTAGGATGTGCATTAAAAGTAAGGAGTCTTGGAGTAGATCTTTGTGTTAGTAGTTGCAGGGCTGAAAGGTCTGCCTGTGTTTCTGCTAAGTGGTGTTTTAGTGAGTCCAGCTTTGTGGAACCAGTCCTAGGCCCAAATGCAGAGCTATATGTCCTAAGATTGCAAAAAGGTTTCTTGTGATAAACGTAAAATCTCAGGCATGTTGTTACAAAGGTAGCGTGGGTGCACCCTCAACCAGTCAAATATTTCTTTGGGAAGCCTGTGGAGGTATGGAGTTTAAAGGGCACACCTATTGACTCTGCAGCAGCGTTCCTACCTGTGGAACATATTGCAGGCAGATGTGTACTTAGTACTGTGCAATTAAGTAAGACAAAAGAGAAGATATCAGTTGTGACTTTGCACAATGGTTACGATTTGGGACTATTTTATCCTTGAAGATAGTTTTCATACTTTTTGCTTTGCACCCATAAAATACATTTTAAAACACCAAGTGTTAAATATCTTACTCTTTTAATACTTATTTTATTTATTTATTTATTTATTCACTTCTGGTTTACTACTGTAACTCTTTTGAATTAGGCACTTGTTTGCATTCAGTATCTTTTGTACCTGTACTGTAAAAAAAAAAAATCTCCTTAATATAAACTATATTATAATAATATAATATAAAATGAAAGAAATAATAATAAAAAAAACACCTAGAATGCTGTTTGGTTTATGTTCCTTGATTTGCTGCGTAATTGCATTGAATGGTTCATCAATCACTTAACTTTAGCCGTTATGTCAGCATATGACAATATAGGTGTTAAAAAAACAGCAAGGTAAGATAAATGTCCTTAATTTGTAATGGTTATCAAAAACAGATCAATATGTAGTTATTATATATCACCATTGTTTGGTTAATTATTGCGTTAGGATGTTGAATTTAGTCTGTATTTCTTTGTAGTAATGTAGTTCGCATTGACCTACTGTACAATACAGCCTGTTTTTTCCCCTCCCACAGCAGACACCTAATACCTTTCTCTTACAATTGCCAGTCATTAACAAATGAAAGGCCCTCACACAGCAGGACAGCTAGTGGTCCTCACAACTAGCTGAATTATAACTGGAAATGTAATAGTTATTCAAACTTAACAAATGTCCTTTGATTTGAGATACATGGTTGTTTGCGGAAATTTATTGTATTGCGTAACCTGGGTCCATTTTTACCCTCATTCATCTGACAAATGTGCAGTTGAGTGGGAGTTTACTATTTCCACTTCCATCCACATTCGACCCATGCCACATTTGTCCCTGTGATGTCACTTTATTTAGAGGATGCATTCATGTGCTTGATTGCATGGTTACCCATTAAAGTCACGTATTATCTTGAAGCATATAGTTCAGTAGCTACTATGATTTATTTGACAATTACTGCGAAACTAATAGCAAACATTATGTAGTTACATTATGCAGAGTGAGGAATAAACTCCTGGAAACACTGATTAATTCCCATGGCTTGTGGCCACACGACACAATGCTCACTGCAAAGTGTTCAAATTACATACACACATGACCAGCAGCCTCACTTCCTGCTTATGATTTAAACAGTAAAGTACAAAAACAATGTACCAGTTCTCAATGAATTGAACTCTAATGACACTAAAGTTACTGCTTAAGACTACACTTTACACTTTTTACTCATTTAAAAATGGATACACAGTCACTTCACAACAATTTCACTGGTAACGTGATTGACATTGATGAAAATACTGTGTATTATACCACTTAGAGCAACAAGTGACCGATACAAGTGAAAAAAATTTTTAGCAATCATTTTCCTTGTAAAGACTTTGCTTCAATCATTGATACTTTGCTATGAAACTCTCAGCAAAACTAAATATCATTGTACATATATGGTACAAGAACAATACAAACTATTCTTAATATGTTTTAACGTATTGTGATATTTAGATTTTTTTTTATATAACAGTAGCTCTATATGACAGTATAGTTCTTGCTGCAAAGCATACCACAGGTATATATTAATGCACTTTTCTAATATGTTATTGTTTCTATAGTAACGACTTACACATGAACTTGTATGGTGGACGTTCCATAGAAATGGATTTTATCAATTATAAATATTTATAATTTTTGATAGTCATATGTTCTGTGAGGGGACATTTAACATCTAAACTGCACCTATTATGGTTTTCTTTTAGACATTACCTTTCATGTAGTGTATTATAGACCTGTTTTTGAACGTAAAATCATCTGCAAAGTTAAAAAAAAAAAAAAAAGGGCACGACAAACCGAGTTATTGACTCACAAAAGATGAATCAATTCTGAACAACTGAAATGAGTCATCAGTAATTCCAGACTTACTTCCTGCACTAACCTACATAGGTTTGTAACAGAAGGCCCCGCCTCTGGTCTTCATTGGCTGCTCGTGAACAGACGGAGCTGAAACTCGTTATGGTAGTGGGAATTCCCTTTTCGACACATGCTGACAGCGGTAGACCAATCACGACAGACTGGGACATCTGACCAATCAGAGCAGAGTATGCTCTCTGAAAGGAGGAGTTTCGATGTCATGTAATGCTGCAGTTTAAATTATGAGCATGTTAAAGTGTTTTCTGATCTTGGATGCATGGAAAACTTTTGTATGAGACCTCAAACAAAATTAGGCATGTTTCAAAACTATAATAGGTGCGCTTAAAGCTGTTTCTTTAAGTTTTCTAGCATGGGAGAAGAACAATGACTTGGTAACATGGCATGTCTTAATAACTTCTAGAAGGAAGGGGGGGTGTCATAAAACAGGGTTAAAAAACTAAACAAAACCTAAGTGATAGCAGAAGTAAATGGACATGGAAATTCCACAAAATTAAATGTATCTAGATTGTAAATAGATAAAATATTATAAGCAATGTTCTGTAATAAATGATGTTGTTTGTTAGTTTGTTAATGTTGTTTTAGTTAGAAGAATAAAAACCCTGTAGGATATAATGTTAAATGCAGGAAAATAATCAAATTCAGGGTGGTAACAGTAATTCTTTATTATTTTCCTATAACAGCATTTCTTGTTGTGTTTTATTCCTTCCACATTGCCCATGTCTAATATTAAAACATACATTATAATATACCAAATCTGTACCTTATTACTCAAATCACTCGATTTTCAAACATACTACAAAGGTATCTGGTACACTAGCAGAACAGTTTCTACCTAGTCAGTTTTGTACAGTAAATACGTTTATATCAGTTTAGCACATGTAACAGAGCACTAACACAGTATATTACTTATTTTACAGATGACGAAAACAGGTGCCACTCATTAACATATGCCTCTCACTGTTAAATAATAAATGTAGGACATGAATACTGTATAAGCATCTAAGAATTAATGTAATTATTTGTGCGTAGAAGGCTGCCGGGGCCAGTGGAAAGGTTTGGCAGCAGGAGCGGATCATGATGAATGAAGTCACTCAATCAGAGATAAATATTTAATGGTTGACCAAACAAGACATTGTGAGCATCAGTGCATCACTACGTGGATTTATTTGATCATTACTTTTAAGTGGATGTATGAAGACTGCACAAACCGGATAAAATTGCAGATTGTTGTGATGTACAAATGAAACCAAGATAAATCCCGTCAGATCTTTTCTCTGCCTTCAATGTGATATAGCAAGCAAAAAAAATTCAAGTGGCAGTGGTGGCTCAGTGGTTAAAGGCTCCGGGTTACTGATCAGAAGGTCAGGAGTTCAAGCCAAGCTACCATTGTTGGGCCCTTGAGCAAGGCCCTTAACCCTCAATTGCTAAGTTGTATAAATTAGAAAAATGTAAGTCGCTCTGGCTGAGGGCGTCTGCCAAATGCCATAAATGTAAAAACAAATAGAAACATTTCAGGAAGAAGAAGAAGAAAAAAAAAAGAATAAGGAAAATAAAAATCATACAATAACCTGGTTGCATAAATTTGCACACCCCTTTGTTAAAGCACATCTTGCTTGTACATGTAATTTTGTATTTTGTATTTTTTATGCTCAGTATTTTGGCTAAGGGTCTACAAATTTAGCACATCTTGATTTAGCAATTTTGTTCCACTCTTCCTTGAAAAAATGCTCCAGATCCATCAAACTGTAAATGGGTCTCCTGTGCACAGCCCTCTTCAAGTCATACCATCCCATCTTCAGCTGTCTAACAGATCCCTGCAAACAAAATAGCTTGACAAAAAGATTGACATTTGGAGCAATCTTTGATTCCTTCTGTCTTGACTAGAGCCCCAGTCCCAGCTGAAGAGATGCAGCCCCATAGTATGATGCTGCCACGACCATGCTTCACCATATGCCATTCTTTGAGTGATAAACTTTTGAGTGATAAACTCGCCTCACACCTCCAGCTTTGGGGGTTCGATTCCCACCGTGGCCTTGTGTGTGTGGAGTTTGCATTTTCTCCCCGTGCTGTGGGGGTTTCCTCCCCCAGTCCAAAGACATGCATGGTAGGCTGATTGGCATGTCCAAAGTGTCTGTAGTGTATGAATGGGTGTGTGAACTTGTATGTGATTGCGCCCCCTGTGCCCGATGCTCCCTGGGATAGGCTCCAGGTTTCCCTGTGACCCTGAAAAGGATAAGCGGTATAGAAGATGGATGTTTTGTGTGTGTGTGTGTGTGTGTGTGAGAAAGCAAAATTATATTCTAGCAAAAAAAATATCTTCAATATCTTAAATATAGGCATACTAAACCAATATATCTCTTCTGTAAACAAATAAGATCATAAAGCCTAATTCTAGATATTGTTTAGTCCTTTTAAGTTATAAATCTATAAATAAGCTAAATTAGCTCCCAAAAGACATTATGATGCTTAAATTTAATAAATGTTTAGAAATAGCCTTAATGGTCTTATATTTGTTTAATAATATCATGAGAAAAATTATACAACTTTTCCTTCATTCAGGATATCTTTGAGTTTTAAAATTTTTTAAACTTTTTACTTAAAATCTTTCTATTTAAAATGTATTCATTCATCTACTACTACAACGTTTGTCATTATGTTAGCATAATTAGAATTCCTATTAGTAGTTCATAAACGGTGGCTTAATCTTTAGACACATCGCCAAAAAATGTGAACAGAGAAAACGTGTGGTGTGATGAGAGCTCTTGACAAATTCAGTCAGTTTAATCATGCAAATTACTTCTAATAATTCAGACAATCAAATCTGTCGTTTTGAAAGCATTCATTGTAAGAAGAGATAATAGTTTACATGCATGTTAAGGGGGGGAGGGGGAGAATTATGTTGCTCTGCTCATTTAGTGCTTGAATATTATTCCATGTTTATTCTCCCATGCCAATAAAGCGCCTTTTATCTGAGGATCCAGTCATGTCCTGACATTATGTTGGCTTTACACACACAGCCCATGGCAAAACACAAAGACCTAGAGACAGTCTTCTCATTTATTACTGAGGTTGGCTGCGCAGATGATGTTTGCAGAACCATTTATTTGCTCAGTATGTGTACACTTATACCTCAGCTGAGTGAGAATTGGTTTTCGGTGTGTAACATTTTGTGAACACATTTTCAACTCAAAACAACTTACCATTTATCTGATATAATTTAAACTGTGGCCTACATGCTGGGAGATACAGGAGATACGGTAGCTTCCTCCCACCATCCCCTTTGCCTTTGTCATTTTTCCAAGAAAACCCCTTTGGTGATCTGCCTATGTTTCCCCCCTAAATGGAATGCACCACATAGTTATTTTAATCTATCCCCCCAAAAAACACATTAAAACCATTGCAGTGTACCACAACAGTGTTAGATAATAAAATGTTCTTAAACAAATGGGGAAAAAATATGGTCATTTATTTATTGAGGAAAATGGTCCAATGTTACATTTCTTTGAGTGGCAAACTCATGTGAACTATAAATAGGTTTGGGGGGAGGGTTTAATCCCAGGAAGACTGAGCTGCTGTATATACCTAGAGATGCATGACCACATCAACATCATGTAATCACTCTGGACAACATTCAGATCATACCATCTGATGCACGCAATCTTGATCCTTCTTGCCTCATGATGCTAACCTGACCTATTCATGCAAGATTCTTCTTTACAAACTCAAGCCTGTATAAGCCTCATACTCTCCATACCCCTTACTTCTACTTTGACCTAATATGCCAATGTAATCAGAGCTAGACTTGAATTTACCACTAAGTCTGTGTTTGTGCTGTAAGTGTGAGTTTCTTTCTTCCTTGTCAATGCCAAAATACAACCTTTCGTACACATTACTCTGTAGGCATATCTGACAACCTATCAGAAAAACAGTGCATCACACCCATCCTCTAGACATACACACACACACACACCCACACATACATATGGCCAGTTTTCATAGCTGATCACATTTTCTTTCCTGAAAGGGACACTGGTGTGAGGGCATTTGGTGTAAATGGGATTAAAGGGGATTAACAGCTTGAGTGATTGTAGGGGAAGCATATTAAAGAAATAAGGTCTGCTGGATAGATTTGTAATTGTGACATGTTCTAGTATTTCTTTTATTTAATTTCCTGATTCTGTCTGTATCTCCAGTATGTTGAGCCTAATGCAGACAATCAACACATTATACCTTGTCTAGGCTTGACATGGCATTGTTCTTAGTGTGCTTAAAAAGAACCACTTTACTAGAAATGAGGAACCACTTTAGAAATGAGGACTTGAACAGCAGGAATATGGATTCTAATCCTGGTAGTCTTTACTCTGGGGTACAGTGATATATAGGACAGTGGAGATTTAAACTGACTCTACATACATTACAGAACTGCTACTAGAAGGATTATAGCTCAGGGACACAACAAGCCAGTTCAATATTCAAATGAAAACTCAAGATGCTTTTACACCAGTACATGAGTTTCTTTGTACACTCAACCAACCCAAAAGTCTGAGAAGAGCAGCTGGATCATGTTACCCTGGTCATTAGACAGCGCTAACCATAACATCAGGTAAAAATAGATGTGCATAGCTGCAGAATTACCTTCAAATGGAGCAGAGGCCAATAAAGTGGAACCACACACAGAATCATATGATACCAATAAGGTCAAAGCTTGTATACTACTTTTGAGGAAGCAGAGAATTCCTTCAGGTCACTGATAACTTTTTTTTGCTAGTTTGTTTGTTACAGAATACGTACTTATGGAAAGGAGAGAAGAAAGTGAAGTGGTCAGTGAAGCTAAGCAGTACAGCACTCAGATGCTGAGTCACTGTTTGAGGCAGAAGCCATGTTTTGGGGCTGCAGGGGAAAATGAGGAGACAGAGATTCAGAGCAGATGGGTAACTACTGTCTAGGTGGCTGCTCTGACATCTGGTGCAGCGCAATGTGATCAGAATGTCACTCTCATCATCCCATCCCACATCATCCAACAAACTGCTTTAAATCTCATGCGTGATGAGAATGGGATTACACGATTGGCCAGCCAGGATGGTCGTCGAAGCGTTATCATGATAAAGCAAATGCATTAACAAAGCGTTACAGGTAACAGAAATTTAAGGGTGGGGGAATGATACGTCATACTATCCACACTTTCACGATACAAATCATAGTATTTCAGTTTATTATTATTTCTTTATTTTATTACAGCAAGCCAAGAAAAGCATGGGGAATCAAACACTCGGGGCAAAATATACTTACTGTCCAATCAGCTTTTTATTACTATAACAAATGGAGTTGGTTCGTGTTATAAATATGATAATGATACCCAATATGCTCTCAGAAATGTGTATAGCGCTGTAACTTGCCCACACATTGATACTAGATCATATTATACTGTATGGAAATATGATCAGTGCGTATAATCAAGCGTTACACACAGCCACTACATTGTATATGCAGATTATAAACAAATTCACAATCTGGGTCGAAGTTGTTCAGGGATTAAAATGATCCATGCTGCACCAGTATTAAGATGACTATCCAGATGAGCAAACAAGCAGGTGCATGACTGTGTGATGTCCACTAAGCTATACACCCAGGCCGAGTTTGTGTGTTATGAGTACTCACGCTGTAGTGTGTTCTCCAGCACAGTACCAGCCTGCAGAAGGCCATAATAGCCCTCCATGTCTCTCTGAGGCTGGGGAGGACAGCCTGGGCCCATTCCCTAGCCGTGGTTCAGGGTTGAAGACCACAACTTCAGGCCTTCCAGACCCTCACATCCTTCCTGCGTCTGGATCCTAAAAGTAATGAAAAGTACCAAGCATAGAGCTGGTTCAGGGCTCCTCTCTGAACAGTCACTTTGAATGGAGCAAAGTGTGTATTCCGGCTTCTCCAGCTCAGGGTGCCATCTAGGAAAATTAACACCAAGCACACACACACACTGCTGTGATCAGGAGAAAGTCCAGTTCGCCCTATGAGAAACACATGCACACAGAGGATAAGGTAGAGAAGTGCTGGATGTCAGGACATCCCAAACTGTAACGACTCGTCTGTGAAGTATCACTCCATAACAGTCCTCTTCTTCTCTCGACACACCACTGCCTCTCTGGATGAGAGTGCGTCAGTGCTGCAGCTCTGTGTGAGGCTGCTAACACTACATCTCCAGGCTCCTCCCTGTACTGCTCTCTCAACTCCTCTCATTGGTCAGACTGGCATAGAGGGAGTGGCAAAAGCCCTCCACTGTTGTTGTGTTGTCTCAGTGGAAGCTCCTGCATCAGACTGCTGTGTCGGTACTCTCACTCACAGTCTAGATCATTACATGGGAAAGAAAACATTTTTTCTTCTCTGCTTTGCACTCACCATTCATATCATAAAACAACAGAGCAGCGCGGTACTGGAAACATAAACGGACATGGAGTGCAAACGTATTGTCAGAGAACAATTGCAGATATGCACCTATTTCCAGTACTATTCATTCTACTATTCAATATCCATGTTTATTACAGTTTCCAGACTTTTTAGGAAATCATTTTCCATAACTTATATTTATGACAGCTGCTCACTGAGGGTCATTGTAACATCTGCATATACAGTGCCCTCCACTAATATTGGCACCCTTGGTAAATATGAGCAAAGACGGTTGTGAAAAATTTGGCTTTATTGTTTAACTTTCTATCTTTTCTATAAAAGATTCACAAAAAATTGTCTCATTTCATGGATATCAAACAATTGCGCAAACAACACAGGTTAAAAAAAATTGGTAAATATAGGTGTGCAACAATTATTGGCACCTTTTTAGTGCTACCTCCCTTTGCCAAGATACAGCTTTTTATATATATATATATATATATATATATATATATATACACACACACACACACACACACACAAAAGATCAAAAGGTTAAACAATAAGGACAATTTTCACAGCCATCTTTGTTCATATTTACCAAACGTGCTAATATTAGTGGAGGGCACTGTATCTTTAATGTTAAAGTTACTGTGAATATAAAAATTCTACACACCCGTTAAAATTGCAGATTTTTGTAATGTAAAAAAAATTAAACCAAGTCAAATCATGTCATTTTTCCATTCAGATATTTTTAATTTGACATAGCAACCAACAAAACAAACATTTTGGGGGAAAAAAGAAACAGAAATAAATTTATATAACCTGGTTACATAAGTAAATGGTCTGCACTTATATAGCGCTTTTATCCAATGCGCTTTACACAGTGTCTCATTCACACACCATTGGTAGCAGAGCTGCCATGCAAGGCGCTAACTTGTCATTGGGAGCAACTTGGGGTTCAGTGTCTTGCCCAAGGACACTTTGGCATGTGGAGTCATGTGGGCCGGGAATTGAACCACCAACCCTACGATTACCACCTGAGCCAAGTGTGCACAACCTTTATAATGGGGCATGTGATTATGCTCAGAATTAAACAAACACTTTGTTCAAAAGTGTTTATCATATACCTGTCATCAATGACGTGAGTATGAATAACCCCAAATCAAGATCAGCTATTTCTGTAGGATTTTCTTAACATCTTGGTTCCATTTGAATGCTAATGCCATGGTCTTTGAAAAGCTTACAAATCATGTACGGGATCTCTTTGTTGGAACGTATGAATCAGGAGAGGGGTAGAGAAGAGTTCCTAAAATATTAAAAGTACCAAGGACATCAACAAGTGGAGAAAATGGGGCAGCGCAGTAATATTACCAAGAACAGGACATCCCTCCAAAATTTCGATTAAAGCACCAGAATAAAACTTCTCAGGGAGGCTGCCGGTAACATTAAAGGAGCTGCAGGAATATCTGTCAAGTATTGATCACTCCCTGCATGGGGCAGCAATCTCTTGCATTCTTCATATGTCTAGGCTATAGGGTAGAGTGGCAAGACTGAAGTACATTCCCAAAATGAATAAACATAAAATAAATCACAAAATTAGGCAAGTCCGCCTATATTTTGGAAAAACATACACTCACTGCAAACCATGTGACAAAATGTGTTATGATCTGATAAGTTTTCTTGAGATCATTCTTAAAGATATGTTTTGCACAAAAATAAGATTGAACACAGTGAAGCATGGTGATGGTAGCATCATATAGGGCGGCTTCTCTTCAGCTGGGACTGGGGCTAAAGTGAAGATGGAGGGAATCATGGATCTAATTTAGCAAAAAACCTACAGGCCTCTGATAAACAGATGAAGATGAAGAAGAATGTCACCTTCCAGCACGATAACGACCCAAAGCACAAATCCAAGTCAGTAAAGGGGTGGCTTAAGAATAAGATCAACATTGATTTGGGCTCTGATCATTCCAATCAAAAACCTGTGGAATGACTTGAGAGCTGGGCACAGGAGTTCCCATCGCAATTTGATAGATCTGGAACATTTTTATTTATTTTTTTACAAGGAAGTGTGAAATAAACTCACTAAATCAAGATGTGCTAAAAGCCTGATATTTTTAACAAGATGTGTAGATGTTTTATATCCACTGCACCAATATGACCCCTAATAACCCTGTGCTGATGATTGAAACACTGACATGTGAACTACTCATTAGCCAGTTAAGTCACGTATGTTCC
The DNA here is from genome assembly GCA_012411365.1 of Ameiurus melas. Taxonomy (NCBI): domain Eukaryota; kingdom Metazoa; phylum Chordata; class Actinopteri; order Siluriformes; family Ictaluridae; genus Ameiurus; species Ameiurus melas. Next base: position 18,332,473 of record CM022754.1, on the reverse strand, counting down.
TGAAATATTAAAAGAAAAGAGCACAGGCTTAGTCTTATCCATAACGGGATAGTAAGCATACCTAACAATCTCCCCCTCTCTTTCTTTCCCTCTCTCCTTCTGTCGAACCACATGATATTATGGAGATGCCAGTGACCCTGACCCTTTCTGTTCTCTGGGCCTGCCTGATCCATCCTGATGCCCTACTTTTGGATGGAGCTCTCATCAACTGGAGACTAGATTCTGCCACTGAGGATGACCCCAAGCAGTGTAGCGTTGAGATTGCTGAGGATGGTACCGCTTGAAGTACCATGGAAATGGTTTTGGACCTCATGGAACTCATGGTTGATTGAACTACGGTTGCTACTACGGCCTTAGGACTGCAATTACCACATACAATTTTTCACTCCCTTAGTGAACAGTGGACTAGTTCAACAAAACAGACGTCATATAAAAACCATAATGTACTTACTTTTACTTTCACACTATCTGTTGTTACCCAGATGAGGACGGGTTCCCTTCTGAGTCTGGTTCCTCTCAACGTTTCTTCCTCATATCATTTTAGGGAGATTTTCCTCGCCACTGTAATCTCTGGCTCGCTCAATAGGGATAAATTCACACATTTAAATTCTGTATCCTGTGTTTACAGTGGTGTGAAAAAGTGTTTGCCCCCTTCCTCATTTCCTGTTCCTTTGCATGTTTGTCACACTTAAGTGTTTCGGAACATCAAACCAATTTAAACAATAGTCAAGGACAACACAAGTAAACACAAAATGCAATTTGTAAATGAAGGTGTTTATTATTAAAGGTGAAAAAAAATCCAAACCATCATGGCCCTGTGTGAAAAAGTGATTGCCCCCTAAACCTAATAACTGGTTGGGCCACCCTTAGCAGCAACAACTGCAACCAAGCGTTTGCAATAACGTGTACTCAAGCTTGACTCAAGTCTTGCTAACCTTTGTCCGGTCCCTCCAGGATTTTGCAATCGCAGAATTTAGTGCAAAAATCAAGCAAACTCTGCGATATTCAGAGGAGCCTGCAATTTTTCAAAAAATTACTGCAGAATTGGACTAGGACACGTCATGTGATGTCAACACAACGTGCATTCAGTCAAAGCCCTCTTCGATTCACATGCGTCGAACATGAGTACAGGTAAAAGGTCTCATTTAGCAACAAACATTCCTGCAAAACAATTTTGTGCGATTGCAATTTTATCAGTTCAAGTCATTTTCCTTTATAAAATAAAAAAAAGAGAGAAAACTTTGAGAAAAGCTGCAGCAAAATCAAACATTTTCGGCTTCCATGGTCACCAGAAAAATCCGGAAAATCCTGTACAGACTGGATAATGTGTGGTGTTCATGCCGGGGAATCGTACTCTTATTTTCAAGTACGTGATTTAAAAAAACAAAAAATTCCACAAATTGCTTACGGCTTACATCCAGCCGAAGTCGAACACGCCTAAAAACACAAAAGCCTTGTATGGATGGTCAGATGTTTTGGGACTGCCCTAGAATCATAGTTTTAGGACAGTCAATATTTGAGTGCTTTTCTACCATTTTTAACAGACTTAAGCTTTGCCCTTTCATTGCCTTAATAGTTTAACATTTTAGAGATGTCTCCACAATCCAGCATTATAAATTTTCTGTATCCTCTTAGCCAGATGCTTTATTTTATTGAAGTGGAGAAATTATACTCCTGTCATGATTGGTTCATTTTCTTTATTTGGAGAAAACCAGGTACACTCAGGTCTGACAATATTTTTTGACAGTATTTTTGGGAATCTTCCAAATAACCTTTTTTTCCCTGGCTTTACCGTGCAGCTTTAATTTAATTTGATAGTTTATCACCTTTTCCTCTCCTCCCTTTACGTTTGGGTTTGTCACGAGCAAGCTGGATGGGTGGGTTGATGGGGACAGGGGTTTAAAGGTCAGCTGTTAAATGTGTACTTGCATGTTTTCAACTGTTTTGCAATTAAATTCTGCAATCAATAATTTTCTCTTTCCTATGAAAAACTGTTGGGGATAGGGGTGCAGAAGTGCTTTAAACGTTTTCTTCATTTTAGAATAATAAGGACATTACCACTATGAAATAACATGGAAAAATGTACAATGAAAAACTAATTGTAAACAACTTATTTTATATTTCATTCTTAACACTATTCTGGATGTAGCTTTACATACCGTAATTTCCGGACTATAAGCCGCTACTTTTTTCACACGCTTTGAACACTGCGGCTTAAACAATGATGTGGATCATTTATGGATTTTTATGGGCTAACGAGCTAGGGCTTAAGGGCACTGTGGCACAGCTCCTGACTGGTCACATGACATTGTTTTGGTTCACTCGCACCCCGCTTGAGCATTTAGTTTAGTTTAAGTGTCTTTAATGTGCCCCAGGTGTCCATGGTTTGGTTTGATTATGTTTACTATTTAAACCCCTCGGTTACTGAGCACTTCGCTCAGTATTATAGTTGGTTAAGGTTAGATAGGTGATGTCGTTTGTATCCATGCCTTGATTCATGATCTCGTTTTATGCCACGATTCGAGTTTCTCGTTTTCCGGTGAAGACCGAGTTTTCTTTGTTTATTGAGTTACGTGTTTAATAAAGACTTCGATCTGCACCTGCATCTGCCTCCAGTCCCGCCTCATACACCGGCAAAACATTTAGCCTCATCACATCGGACCAATGAAATTACCGAACAGGTCACAGTGGACCAATGAAACTGTTCGAATTAAATCAAACTCACGTGCGCACACACACAAAAAGAAATGCATATGATGCTGCTTTCAAGTTAAAGGCGATCGATCTGGCTGTCGAAGAAGGAAATAGAGCTTCTGCAGGTAAGCTTGGCATCAACGAACTGATGGTGAGACGGAGAAGGCAGCGTGAAGAACTGACTCAATGCAAAAAGACGACAAAAGCTTTCAGAGGTGGTGTGTGACGAAGGACCGGTAATTCTGAGGCTGTTCAATTCCGACACTGAAGAAGACGTCTTTAGTGGTTTTAGTGCGCAGGAGGAAGATGAAGATAGCGATCAATGCCTTTTCCTGGTAGGCAACTGTATTTATTTTTTTAACCAGCGGTGTTCCAGGCACTGTTCAGAAAAAAGCATTTACGGTATGTATTTAATTAAAAGTTAAACAAATCTTTGAGTAAATATCTCGTTACAACGTGGACACCTGCGGCTTATGGACAAGTGCGGCCTATATATGTACAATTTTTTCTTTCTTTTTAAAATTAGTGGGTGCGGCTTATATTCAGGTGCGCTCCATAGTCCGAAAATCAAGGTACTCGCATCATCTTAAATAGTTTCATAGGGGAGCTTCTCCAAGGAGTCCCCTACTCGACCAAATAAATATTGGCTGCCTCTCATAAGGTCTAAATAAAGTGTCTCACAAAACAAGCAATTAATTTTAAGTAAAAAATGCTGATTAAAATAATATGAATAATAAACAACTGAATTTAATTTATTTACTGTTAAAGCAACTCAGCCAACAAGAAATTTGATTTCAAAACAGATTTATTATATAAAGATTTTTATATATATATATAATTTTTTTTTGGAACAGACCGGTGTTAAAGAGGTACATTCAGCTCAGAGGGTCAGCGCCTGAGGGTCCTGATACGGAGGATATGGCTGCCTTTGTTTGTGCTGGACTCCAATCAGCACCACATCCTGTCAACACTGCGACAGTGCTCAACCCTCAGGCAGTCTTACACCTTTCTTCTTTTTTTTTTTTGTACATTTTAAACCCATTTTCTTATAAAATAAATAGCTTAGAAAAAAGGGTGCATTAAAAATACAGTCAACTTTTTCCTCTTGTTTTCAGGCAAGTATGACAAACAGTTATAAGCTGTGAAAATAGCATCTCTGATGTCATTTAAAGGTATTTGAAACATTGCAAGCAGGTCCCATTCACCCATCCCTATTCTGAGCTCCACACACACACG
>CM022754.1:18316043-18323543 GCA_012411365.1 Ameiurus melas | reverse complement strand
ATAGAACAGGCAAGAGCTTTTTATATAGAAGGGATTTCTCCAGAAGGTTGAAAGGAACATTCTGCTTAACCTGCCCAAGATTTCATTTCAGATCCCACCTTAAGCCTATGCCTTCAATTCAATTCAGTTTTTGTTTCTAAGAGTTAGAGGTATACTTTACCTGAGATAATGGCAAAACTAATGTAAGAGAGTTTCGCTGAATCCAGATGCAAGATAGCACATACATGTTAAAATGTATCTACAGATGCTGTTCTTAGGGCTGGGCGATATTGACCAAAAATGTTTTTAGGCTGAGTGGTGATAAATATATTATTTATCTATCCATCTATCTATCTATCCATCTATATATACATACATACACACACATTTTTCGGTATTTTGTACGAAGTGGGCTAAACATTCAGTTGCAAGCTAAAGTCACATGCGAGATGTCGCAAGAACTTATTAAAACGAACTGCGATCGATATAAAATGCAAAGACAGGGTTCCCTTCCCTGTTTGGAAATATACAGTTGTACAATATAAAAAATAAACTGTATAAAATAAATAGCCTATATTAAACAGAAATAGGCCCATCTCTGAGAATGAACATTTAGATGTTTTCAACAATAACAGACTGATTAAAACAGTACAATTACATGTTCCACTGTTGCAACAGGGCGCATATCTATAGCGCTGTACGGCCACCGCCTTGGAAATATCGTGCCACTTGGCACTGATCTTTTCATAATGCACAGCACGCGAGGTACTTTGTTTTGAGGAGGCAGAAGACTTTCCGAGCAGAGAAGGCTTCATGTGCGGGGTTGCAGCAGTGGTGGACGAGATTTCAAATTTTAAAATGTCCTCTACAGACGTCATTTGTTTTGCTGCTCATCTGATCTTTCAAATCGGAACCATCTCCACATAATTGAAGCATCGTTTTTCTTTTTAACTAACCAGGTCTTCTTCGGGAGCGTGGACAGGCGCTGTGTCTTCCTCCATGTAACAGTAACAGGAGAAATGATGAGTGAGTGGGCGGGGCTTTTTACGCACAGAACGAGAGTCAGGGCAACAATCAATATAAACTATATAATCTTATATCTAGCTTGAAACTATATCAATATACCTTAAAAAGTCGATATACCGCCCAGCCCTAGCTGTTCTCATCAATTTTACAATGTGTAATTTCTCTTGCTGATGAAGGTTGTAAGTACAGGAATTTACCAGAAGACATGACTGACCGCCCGGTTAGCTTAGGGCGATAAAAAGGGCTGTGATTGGTAGGTCTGGTACCTGTTCATTTGACAGTATTGGACTCGTCTGAAAAGGTTCTCATGAGCAGAGGCCTGGCTGAAGACTGGGAGGACTGGCTGCCCCCCGCACCCGAGTGAGATGGCTTCTTCTGAAAGGGTGGGGAGTGCATGAGACACCATGGAATAAATGTATATGCGTGTTTGTAAAGTTTAACCAAGACATACAACCACACACACACACACACACACACACACACACACAAACAAACAAACAGATGGCAATGCTATAGTTCTTATTAGTCTGATAAACAAAACCTTACACAGCCTTTTCACTGCTTACAGCCACTGTCTCAAACAGTCAGAATTAAAACCCAGGGGCCAGTAATTCATTTACAGTTTAGTTGCGATGTTGTACTCTCTGGATGGGTACAAGCATGCAAGAATGAAGTGCTCCCCCATGACACAGGGAAACAAGCTCGGGTTTAAAAAACAAGAATTGTTTAAAAAAAAATAATAATAATAATAATAATAATTTTATTTAATTATAAAATACATTTAGTTTAATTATTATTTAAAATAAATTAACATTTAAAAACGTGTTTAAACTAAATGTTCACATTTAAACTTCTTTTTTTTTTTTAAGCATGGAGGAAAGTTAGTGATGTGTGTTTGCCAGGACCTAAACACAATGTTATTACCTTTACAAAACACACTACTTACTGAAACTATCATCATCTACACCAGATGTCGGGAACCTTTTCAGCTGGAAGAGCCATAAAAGCAACCAAAAAAAAAATGTATTTAAAGAGCCAGAGAAAATTTAGCACATCTTTTAAAGTTTTTATATGCTTATTCGTATTATTATAGTTATCTTTACTATTAATGTACAATTATTAAAGTGATAAAGGCCATTTTCACATTTGCCGTGTTCTTGACCCAACAGCCTACACTTCAGCTAATAGGCCTGTAGGTGGCACTTGTACATCAAATGCTAAAATCCATCAATACAAAATGCAGTTAAAGCTTGAAGCAAACGAGACAAACTCGCAATCCAACTCACGGCACAAATGCAAAATTGTCTTCCCATTCAGACTGGAAAGAACGATACTCATCTTTTTACTTTTAGCCATTTCACCTTTGTTAAAAAAAAAAAAACAAACAAAAAAAAAAAACAGGCAGTGACTGCAGTTTTCAAGTGATTTCTGAATTAGACAGAAATTACAGCTCTGTTCCACATTGTCCAATAAAATATGAGCATGTTGTGCCACATCACGATTGGTTGGTGCAAAAACGGGCATCGATTATGAATTGTATAATATTTAACAATATTTAATACGTAGATTTGTAATTGAATCAATACACTATCTTTCATGAGCCATCATTTTATATATTATATATATATATATATAAATAAAATAATCATTTCCGCTGTTGAGCCATAAGCAAATCACCGAAAGAGCCATGTATAGCTCGCGACCCATAGGTTCCCGACCCCTGAGCTACACTGTATGTCACAAAAATATAAGCATGACTGTAATAATTATATGCGTGCGTGCGTGTGTATATGAGACAGACTTATTCCAAAACTGTAACCTGCATAGATATAACAAAAGCACATCCGAAATTTCTCCATTGAATAACGTTTTTCAGAAGCAGTGAAAAGAAGGCTTTTGCATTATGTGTAAGACGAGGAAATAAGGTTTCATATCCTGACACAGTCTGACCTGTTCATAATTTAAGACATGTAAATTATACCACCTTGATAGCATTAAAGCAGTTCAAACTAAACACCACTGTGGGTTTCAACCAACACATACACACAAACTCTAACATTCATTGCACACACTCTTGATGACCCACAGTAGCTGTGTATAGAACAGTGTAGACGTGGCTCACACATGCAGGTATAATCTGTGCATATGCATGCTGTATTCACCTGACTGGGCATGCACAGACAAAGCGAGTGACTGGGGAACAGGCAGCTGAGAGAACTCGCTCTCTCACACACACTGCAGCATTCTCACAGTCACGAGCACACGCTAACCAAAAGGACATCCATACATCACAGAGGGCCTGAGCATGAACCCATGGTATTTCTTAGAATTCCTTCTAGACACACCCACAAACAACCAGCATTCACGCTTGAAGAGAAGCCCATCAAGCGTTCCTCTCGGGAATAAATGCACCAAGCACCAGCCCAAGACACTCTCTGGATTATACACCCCAATAAATGGGGGGGGACAAAGACAAGTATGGGGAGAAGGCAGGCACAACACAAGGGGAAGAAACAAACATAAAACACAAACAGCAGGCCAAGAGACCTCAGTCACTCCAGGAAAAGCTGTGAGTGCTGGTAGTCTGAGACAGCATGAAGATAGTGGAGGTCCCAGAGGAAGGAAGCCGCTGTTTCTTCTATAGCACCGAAACACACAGGAGGGCATTATAAGGAGGGAAGGAGAGAGAGAGAGAGAGAGAGATCAAATAAAGAAAGGTCATAGGAAAAAGTAATAGACAACGTAAAGAGAGTAAAAGAAAGAAAGAAAGAAAAAGAGAGGGGGCAGTAAAAGAAAGGAGGAAAGAAAAGAAAAAAGGGTAAAAAGTTTCAATTTAAGTGTGCTTGGGAAAATTAAACAGGAAGTAAAAGTTTATAATAAAAAAAAAAAAAGGGCCATATCTGGCCTACAGTTTCCTGTACATGCAGCACCATCACACCATCCTCGATAAGAAAAGTGTAAAATATCATCAATGAGATTCACACCTTCGTCACAATCGAGAACCTGTGATGGAATAAAATCAAAAGCGTCCGAGAGCTCAGGGAATGTGACCGAGCAATTAAACATAAATCAGTCAATAAAATGGTAAGTAAGTTATACTTCTCATAGTAAGATATAATAGTGAGGAAAGCTTGGTGTGTGCATTCGAGTAGCCTAACTCTTACTTCCTCCACAAAAGATCTTCAGGTTAACACTGTACCACGGTGCTGCTGAACTCTAATCTCTTTCGCCAGAATCAGGCAACGAATTGTCTACAGCTACTGACATTAGTCCCAGGCTCAAAGCAAAACTCGGGTTTATGTGCTTTTGCTAAGACATTATTATTTTATTAAAGTAGCAGGTAATTTACTGGGGCTAGGAGAACGCTCTACATAATCTAACGCTAATTCTGATCAAATTACAATGTGTGCTAATTAAAATTATTTAACAAATAATAACACTTTAGCGTTGATACAGTGACATTTTCTGTAAGGAGATGATCATTCAACATTATGAAAGGAGTCTGGGGTGTCAGCATCAGCTGAGAGTTTTCTGCCTAAACGTTAAGGGAGAGAAACTGTTTACAGACGCTATAACTAAATTGCTGGCAAAGTCGAATAAAACACAAAAGAAGTGGGAACACATCACCACACATTGTCGTTGATGATTTTCCAATAGCAGCACACCCGGTCATGTTTTATTCTTTACTTAATGGAATTAATCGCAGCTTATGACTAAATTGAGAACATTACGCCTCGGAAACGTGTCTCAAAGAATTAAACAAGTGCCTCTCAATGTTGACAGAAACACACGTTGATACACCGACACAAACTGCATGTGTTGTACCATCAGAAAATGGTGTGATGAAAGATGTGATCATTTATGTTGTATCACAATTTCATACAAGAAGTGTTAAATAATACGAGTATAATAATCCGATTCAGTGATGGGTTAATTGACTCATTTGTGAATTATGGAATTATCACTTGGACTGCATATGCCATTTCTCAACAGTTGGCCATTTTAGTCGACATGCTTGAAGGAGGCTGGAAAGGCTGTGTGTGAGGGAGTAGATCGACCCCATACGCGCTCCTCCAGCCTCAAATCAAATCAGGCCTGGAGATGTCGCTAATTAGCAAATGGTCACTTTTTTAAAGGGTTCTGCGGGTAAGTCTTCGTTCGTTTATGAGTTTATATCAGTTACAGTGCGGCTCACTCTGCGTTCATTAGAAGGATCGTGATAAGAAGAAGAGAGATGCTTAAAATTATTCCAAATTTCTGGTGCTTGGGCTGACTGCTCCGTGGCGAAAGGAAAGAAGATCAAGAGGGAGAATTAAAAAAAAAACTAAAAAAAGAAAAGAAAAAAAAAGAAAAACAAAGGGGAAAACAGGGCAAATGGAATTCCAGTTCATGATGGATGTTCAACGTTGTATAGAAGAGAACATAATGAGATGTGCAGAGGATGGATGAGAGAGAAGTCTTAAAGACTGTGGACTGGGAAAAGATGAAATTGAATGTGGTTATGAAAGGGGGAAACTGAAAGAGGGAAGTACCTGTTGAGTGCGCGGGCCTTTGGGCTTACGCAGGACTGCAAAAAGGATTTCAGGAAGAAGACTGAGAAGGATGAGGAGGATGATGACCAGCCAGGCCGACACCGAGCTAAGCATGTTAGCGAAGACAAAGTACATCCGTTGCTGTCTCAGGAATGGCCTAGGATAGAAAACAGGAAGTGGATGGGAGTATGGTGGCACAAGTATTCTGTTATACATCACAATTCAACAAGCATACTATTGGACAAATATTACTACCCCTGCGCTCATTAGGAGTACAACACATTTTTTATATTAAAAAAATAATATTAATAAAGATAATATTAAAAGACATGATACAAGGTCAGGTATTTAGCGTGATGTGCTAATAGCTAATATCAGTATAAACCCATATCCTAAAGAAATTAGGTTGAAATGCTCAGCACTAAGAGAGCTTAAGCTTTATAGTGCTTTCCACATTCACTCACCAGATTATGCCTCCATAGAAGAAACTGAAGAACACATAGAAGGCCAGCGAGCCCCAGATCACAAAATGATTGATCCACGTCCAGTGCCGTGTGTCCATGGCCAGCTGAAAGAGAACGAGTATGCAGAAAACTGGTCACGCACAACTCATTCTAATATACACAGACAAAACCCAAACTGATCGAAATAATCCAAAAGATGTTTGCTGGTTTCCTGTGCTCACCTTTAGTGTGACGGTAAAAACAAGGACTGTAAAAACGGTTGTTCCATAGGACCAATTCCCAAACACCTGGCAAGAGAGAACAGAAAACGGAAGATAAACGGGTCATGCAGTCACTGTACGCGGCTTGAGGAGCTGTCGGAGTCGCCAGAAATGATGCTGACCTGGCCGTTGTCCTGCAGTGCTGGGTTGGTGTACAGATATTTGACACCAAAGAAGAAGAGAAGCCCCTGGAAAATCCCCAATACAGTCCAGTAGAGGAAGGGACCCCAACGTAACATAGCGTTCTTTGCTATCTCCCTAGAGAAAGGGTGACCACAATAATTTAGAGAAAAAGAAAACTGAACCCTGTACAAACCATACTATCCAAATCTAAGTCTAGTTTAAGGAAACTGGACTCTGTCCATCATGCAGCGTTATGCTTTGTTTGATACTCATCACTGAATACTATATGAATCATTGGCATGAATATCTTTGCATCATAGGAGGAAAGTGCATATACATATCTTCATTGCTAAGGCACATCTAGGTAAATTGCCCTCTTATATTTCTAATCTCTTAACTTTTATACAAATAGTATTGTACTAGATATCAATCACACGTTCAGTTAAAAGTCCCAAAAGTATATTCAGAACTTGGAAAACATGCTTTTTCTTTTGATGCTCCCTGGGCCTGGAACGATCTGCAAAACGTATTTAAACTAGAGATCTCGACACCTCGGAGTACTTTTAAACAGCTTTTGTAAAGGAGTGTTGTAAGTGCTTTTCCTCTTATTAGTTGTTTTCAAGGGGTATTGTTTTCTGTGTGAAACTCCATGTGCTGCCCTCGAGACGGATGGAGTCCATAACATAATCTACTCTGAAACATGTTCATAATCTTAAGCATTAAAAAAAAGTCCTTTAGAAATGATCATTTAGACCAGAACAAAAGTGTAGCTTGTTATTCAGAGCTCAGACAAAACTAGAGTTATTCGGGTTAACTTCGCTCGAGTTGGACACGAGCCGTACGAGCGAGCCGTGAACAGAGGCATATCTCAGCTATGCACAGTCCTGAACAGAATTTTTTATTTTTTTAGAATAAAACGATAAACCACATCTTCGTTAAAGTGATCCCTAGCCAAAGCAGATGACACACGGTCCGCCTATCCGTTAAACAATGGGCATTACAGCTTTCTTTAGGCGTACAAATGAACCATTTACCAATTCGAAATGAAGCAAAATTGGTCAGTCACTGTTTTTATTTCACCTCTAGAGGATGCTCTCGTACTATATAATGACCGAG